>ML105624.1:62026-92026 GCA_003697995.1 Taxidea taxus jeffersonii | reverse complement strand
GCTGCTTCTGTTCTAAAATTAATTCTGAGGAAATGGGTACATTCTGAAATTCTTGGACTGCTTTGGTTAAAAGTCAAGGAGCGAGGTTAAGAGCTGGAGGTCTGAATGAACCCCTGGAGCCAAGGACTGCCTTTTCCTTAGGAGCAGCAGATCCTGTATACTTTGGTCTCCTCTGTATAAGGAATGATTCCCTCTTCTGCCTATCAATTTGGGAGATAGGAGCACATGTATTTTACCCTGTAGATATTGTCCTAATCAGTGGTCTGCTTAGCACTGGGTCATGGGTGTATTGCCATCGGAAGACTATTCTATGGAACTTTTATTTATTCTTGTAAAAATTCAGAATCTTTTTCAGAATTTTTTTTTGTTTGAGTCAAATTATTTTTCTGTGAAGTTTTACTTAAAGGAATTTACATTCATTTAATACCTACCGAATACTAAGTACTTGCACATATATTAATTTAATCTTTACCACCCTTCAAGGAAGATGAGTTATCTCTAATTTGACAGATGGAGATGTGGAAGCTCAAGAGAGTTAGATAACTTCTCAAGTTCACAGAAGTAGTAAATGAGAGGTCTGAGATTTAAATCTCTACTCTAATCCTTCAGCTACACCATACTTTTTTATTATGGCAATAGATTCTGTTAAAACTGGTAGCAGTTTCAGGGGTACATGTCATCATTTTCCAGTTTCTAGGCACCATGGATGCAAATCAAAGATTTACTTTTGAAGAAATAACAAAATGTAATAGATTAGGCATGATAAATATATAAATTTTTTAATCTGGGGCAACTGTGAGGTGGTCCTTATGTGAGAAGAAAAATTAGAACTGAATAACAATGCGAGATTCTTTCCCATAACAAAGCTTGAAAAAAACCAGAAGTTCTATGGCTTGATAGGTGTGCATTAGGTACTCGGTAAAGAATCCCTTAGTATGTAAGACAGTGGTCATCATACTTGTATATAAAGGTATCCTCAAGCAACTTGGAAAAATTGGATTCTCAGGTTCTCCCAGAGTTGTTTGTGATAAGATGTTACCAGCAAATGCAAGTCAGAAACTTACAGCAAATAGCTATAGGGAAAGGAGGAATGGTGAAGGTAGGGAGGTAGGAATGCACGATAGCTGCAATTTAGTTACTTGTGAGACTAGACTATTTGGTATATATAAAAAAATGTGGATATTTGGGTTCGTGGTGAAAAACCTTTCCTCAGCTTTCACACTCAATTATAATTTATAAAAATGCAAGTCCTTGTGTATGATTTTTTTTTTTTCTATTTCATTCCCCCAGCAGTTAGGGTACCTGTAATGTTGTATGGCAGTCAGATTTTAAAAAGATATCTAAAAGACTTGGTATTCCCTGAAATGAACTCTAGATGGGCCGTGTGTTAAATATATACTGCTCAAGTACCTCATCTCATGTTTTCTCAAGGCTGTCCTCAACACCTTTGTAATTAGCTGCAGTTGTATCTGTTGCTTCTGGCCTTTCTGGTAAGAGGTGGAAGGTAAAAATTGGATCTCACATTTCTCTAGACCTGGAAATGAATGGGCAGTGACATCTTTATTTTATCTCACAATTGTCTGTATAATAATATAGTTAAATGTTGACCATCTAGACCAACCAGTAAAAGCATGCTAGGGAAAGCATGGATAGTTAACAACAAACAACTATTTGTTAGAAAATTTTGTCATATAAAACTATAGTGAACCTCTCAGCTTTCTGTGCCAATACCTTTAACTATTTCCATAACTAATTTTGTTGTCAAGCTATTTAGAATGAGAGCCAAATGGATTGGTTAGAGAATTGGCAGCTCTCCTTTTTTCTCTCTTTTTCTTTGTGTTTTTTTTTAATAGTTGTTAATCAATAATTAAACACCTCCAACCTTAGAAGGAAGGAAAAAAATAGCAAATCCTTTGACCAAGCTTAGATTAAATGTGTATCCAGAATATTTATTTATTTTTTATTTATTTATTTTTTTATTTAAGCTTTATTTAAACATATAATGTAACCCCACCACCCTCTCCCATCCCCTCTTCCCCCCACCCCCCTCTGTTTTATGACATTAAGAGTCTCTTTTGGTTTGTCTCCCTCCCGATCCCATCTTGTTTCATTTTTTCTTTTCCTACCACCTTAACCCCCACCCCTGTTGCATCTCCACTTCCTCATATCAGGGAGATCATGTGATAGTTGTCTTTCTCCAGTTGACTTATTTCGCTAAGCATAATACGCTCTAGTTCCATCCATGTTGTTGCAAATGGTAAGATTTCATTTCTTTTGATTATCCAGAATATTTAAATGGAATATTGAAAAAATAAAATTCTATAGGAAGTATATACATTAGTAAAGAAAAATCCATATGATAATTGAAAATAGTTAATAATTTATTTAATTTAGAATTACTGTTTGCTACCTTTATTTCTAATAACATCTGCCCTAGAGTTAGACCACTTGAGTTCAAATTCTGCTTTTTGTTTTTACAAGGTGTGACTTTAGGCAAATTTTAAATTTTTAAAAATGAACATTTTTGTGCCTTGGTTTCCTTATTGTAAAACAAGGACAATGACATTATCTAAATCCTAGAACTGTTCTGAGAACTAAATGAGGTTAATACATGTAGCAGTGCTCCGTGCAGTGACTAGTACTTTCTAAGCATCTAGTAAATACTATTCATGCATCTTTTCAGCCATCTCTCCAACATCCATCCATCCATCCATCCATCTGTCCATCTATCTAACTTTCCAATGTTTTTAACAACATAGACTGATGATTTGGAGGCGGGGGGCTTTCTTGCCATTGAATATGTAGAACTTTTAAGGTATGAAATGAATTTTACTGACTTGGGGTGGGGGAAGAAGAGATAACTCTGGAAATCCAAGTTAGGTATAGAAATCTAGGGAATTTACTTTAAATCCTCTGGCTAAATATAATACTCTAACTTTATTTCTGCCTATTCATTTAATAATATTTAAGTAGTTGGGCAAAAAAGAATAATTGAGTGTTTTCTTTATGCAAAATATTGTACTAGGTACTTGTGGGACTACAGAGAAGCCAGGATTTTGTTTCTGCCCTTGAAAGGTTTATAATCTGGTTGGGATTACTTTTAAGAAATACGTTGATATTATACTTTTTAAAAAGGTTAAGTAAGTTAGTATGTGTGCTATGGGCTCTGAGAAACAAACTGAGGGTTTTGGAGGTGGAGGGGTAGGGGGTTGGGTGAGCCTGGTGGTAGATATTATGGAGGGCACTTATTACATGGAGCACTGGGTATGGTGCATAAACAATGAATTTTGGAGCACTGAAAAAAAATTAAATTTAAAAAGTTAGTATGCATTAAGTGTGGAATGAGTGACATAAAAACAAATTTTCAGAGCACTTAGTAGGAGTGATTAGAAAAGGGTGGATCATAGTTACTTGAAATAGTCTCAGTTGGCTTCCTGGTGATAAGAAAGGAGGGTGAGGGAAGTAGGGGGCAGACAGAACAAAGGCCAGGGTGGGAGGACAGCAGTGAGTGAAGCTTGAGTCTATCAGTCTAGTTAGAATAGAAGTGTAGAATAAAGTATAGAATAAAGAATAAAATAGAAGTGTAGAATAAAGTGTAGAATACTAGAAGATAAATTTTGAAAGATTGGTTGGATCTGGATAGAGGGCCTTGAATGCCAGAGTCAGCAGTTGCACTTTTTTTTCTGTCATCAAGGGAAAGCCACCGATGTTTCTTTTCTTTTTTTTTTTTTAAAGATTTTATTTATTTATTTGTCAGAGAGAGAGAGAGCAAGAACAAGCACAGGCAGACAGAGAGTCAGGCAGAGGCAGAGGGAGAAGCAGGCTCCCTGCTGAGCAAGGAGCCCGATGTGAGACTCGATCCCAGGACGCTGGGATCATGACCTGAGCTGAAGGCAGCCGCTTAACCAACTGAGCCACCCAGGCATCCCACCACCGATGTTTCTTGATCAAAAGAGTGGTTTAATGAAGGGAGTTGCAGTAAGATTGATTTGGAGAGGGAGAAAATGAAATTAGGGAAACCGGTTTAGAGTCTACTGTAAGAGTCTAGGTATGAAGTGTATTAAAGCCTTCATCAGGTGATTATGAGCATGGTAAAAAGGTGTGAGCAGGGACGCCTGGGTGGCTCAGTTGGTTAAGCAGCTGCCTTCGGCTCAGGTCATGATCCCAGCGTCCTGGGATCGAGTTCCACATCGGGCTCCTTGCTTGGCAGGGAGCCTGCTTCCCCTCTGCCTCTGCCTGCCACTCTGTCTGCCTGTGCCCACGCTCTCTCTCTAACAAAATAAAAATTAAAAAAAAAAAAAGGTGTGAGCAGAAGAAATTTTATTAAGGAAGAACTGATGGAGTTTAATGACAGGATGGCAGTGAGGAACAAGAATAAAAGGGGGGACAGATGCAGTGTCATGTTTTGAATTTGGATGATTCCAAGAATGATGCTTTTCTGGGTGTGAATGAGTGAGGAAGGGTGTTGAAGAAAATAATGATGAAACTAATTTTAAGTTTGTTGAATATGACATAGCAGAGTACATCTTGGTATAAATGTCTAGCAGTCATTTGAGGACTGTTGTATTTCAGGAAGATGAAAGAGCGCTCAGTGTTGGGTATATAAATATAAAAATTATATGATTTAAATATTAAGGAATGAGATGTTTGACAAAAAGAGCATAGAGGAAGAGTAATGTTCAGGTTGGCAGCATTAACATGAGTGGTATTTTCTGTGACTATATACTCACCTTAAGTTTGAAAAGTAAGCTGTTTGCTCATCTCTTCCTCTCTGATTTTTCCCTTTCTCTTTCTTTCCAGTGTTAGGCAATATGTAGACAATATTGATTGTCTACAGTGTGTGTGTACTGTGCGGGGCGCCAATGATCCAGTAAAGAACAAGACAGACGTGATCTCTAATCTCATGGGATATATAGAATAAGCTTCCTTTTTAAGAAAAAAAAAAACCTTTTAATATTTTCTCTTTTTCTTTCATTGAGTCTAAGCTTATGATGATATCTTTGCATGTATTTATCTCCCTAGGACTAGAAGACATTCTATGACAACAGGTTTTTTTTTTCCACTTTTGATCCTTTTTTATTATCACTGTATTGTATGGAATATTCTGCAGGAGAATACTTTAGGAATGTGTTAAGTTACTCATCACTTAAGCTCAAAAAACACTGATCACATCCCCTATACTGGGTGGTTTTTGTTTTGTTAAACTTATAAGTATAGTTTCTTGAGCTGGGGTGGTGGGGAGGAAGCCTTTATTCTATATTTTGAAAGTGGGCAAGGTCAAGGAAAAAGATCTTTTCCTAACACATTCTTATTTCTCAAATCCAGACTTCTTTTAATGATGTGAAATTTATCTCAAATTGCAACAAAATTTGTAACTAGAGATTGGATTTTTGTTTTCCTCTATTTCTCTCATCCTTATTCTGTTTCTGATTTAGCCATAGAGTCAGTCCAGTATCTTCATCTCATACTTTTCTCCACTCTACCCTTATAAAATGGGGTAATGGTGGAGTACGAATGAAGAATAAGATTGATTCGCCATTTCAGATTTATAAAGGATGAAATGTATAAATGTATACGGTAAGATTCAAGCTCAGGGAGTCTTAGGTTGTTTATGGTCCCTGATTCATTTCTACTTGCACTCTGGTGCAGTGCTTCTCCCTCTGTGTCAACTGGCCTGGGGTTTTGGGGTGTGTGTGTGTGTGTGTGTGTGTGTGTGTGTGTGTGTGTGTGTGTGGTGCGTGTGTGTTGGAGGATTGAAAATGATATTTAGAACAGAAGTATCAGGTAAAAATGGAATATCCGGCAATAGCTGAAGTGGTTATATATCTCTGTTAAAAGGAGGACATTATTGATGAAAGAAGAAAACCCCTATGTGTGGAGTGTTTTCAGAATGGGAAACTTAGTTTTTCTCATACTGGAAGGAATGATGTAAATCTGAATGTTTTAAATCTTGAGTTAGATATAAAATCACTTTACGAAAAGAGCTTTTAAAAAAGCAGTTTGTTTGGAGCAACATCTATATTTACGTCTTCGGAATCTTCAGGGTATAGGAGAACCATGTCAGATTTTCAGTGCTTTAGTACTAACCCAGTTTTGAGTTACTGAAATCACTTTCATAGTGGGCCAATCTGGCCACCAAATTTGGAGAAGGATTCCAGATGCTGAGTGTCTCAATAATAGTTGTAAACATGTGCTCTATGCTTGGTCTTTTTTCTAAACTTGGATAGAAATATTAAATCAATTTCGTTAGGTGGATTTTCAACCTGGATAGTACAGGCCACTTTAGAAGACAAAAATCGAAACAATTTTTTTTTTTTTTTTTTTTAAGGAGAAATTAAGACAAAAGCTTTTGAGGTTGGATCCTACCTGTTTTTTTTTTTTTTTTCAACCTTCAGAAATGTTTCTATGCTGGAAAGAAATCTCTTAAAGCATGGTTTTTATAATGGACGAGCGGTTGACATACACTTAACATTATCAGCCCAAATGGCCACGGTATAATTTGTAGGCCCTGTACTCTGTCTGGAAAGTTGCAGTGCTCTTACGGTATTTGTATTCACTTTTTACGAATTGGTCTTTTGTGTTGTTTTTCATTTTAATGTAATGTAAGACTGATAAATCTTATGTTAAATAATAAAGATTGCATCATAGCCTTCAGTATTAAAATGCACTCCTTTTTGGGGGAAGCCAGATAGATGTGTTTACTCTGTAGAGAGATTTAGATTTGATTTTTTGTTTTCTTCATGGTAATTATGTTTGCACTTTGCTGATCACTAGTTGTGCATTATTACAATGGAAGGTGACAATTTGATTGTCTTCAATTGGAGAAACAAGTAATTTTATATTCACTAAGCTGTCAGGTAACACTAACTCACAGTACTAAGAGCTCCTGGCAATGCAGCTTGGCACCTATATTTAACTGCTTTGATGCTTGTGTAACCTCCGCTGAATCAGAAATACTTTGCCTGCTGGAAATGGTTTTCAGGGTTGTACAATGAGGTTTTCATTAAGTAGACAAACTGAAAATGAACTGCAAAGCCACGGTTGTTTCTCTCCTCCCCTTCCCCCTTTACCCCCTCCCCTATCCCCTCCCCTTCCTTGCCTTACCCTTACCCCTCCCCATTCCTCCTCCTCTTATTTGACAGGAACCTGAAATTTGTACCTTATTTTCATTTACATGGAAGAGAGGAATTGCTGGATTGCTTTATTTAGCTGAAGGAAGACCTCAAAGATTAACTTCTTTGTGTAGTTTTGTTCATGGTCATCACACGTGAGCCTTCATTTTTTGAAATGATCTATCCAACATCAGTTTTCATATTTCTCTTTTTTTCTGGCAATACTAAAAAGTGAAAATAGAGACAAGAATGGAAAAGCAATGACAGTGATAGCTTCTTGCCCTTTCTCTCTGAGAAGTTATTTTTCTGGTTTATGATTTTTATTAATAAGTGGATAAGATATCTTGTAATTGGGCTTCTAGACTAGTGGATAGGTTTTAAAAAATTATTTATTTATTTATTTATTAAGATTTTATTTATTTATTTGACAGACAGAGATTACAAGTAGGCAGAGAGAGAGAGAGAGGAAAGCGGGCTCCCTGCTGAGCAGAGAGCCCGATTGGGGCTTGATCCCAGAACCCTGGGATCATGACCTGAGCCAAAGGCAGAGGCTCTAACCCACTGAGCCACCCAGGGGCCCAACTAGTGGATAGGTTTTAAGCTGACAAAGACATGTTTGGTTTTCAGTTTAAAAATTATGGTTCTCATTTCATGTGAGGAGGAGATTCAAAGGAAGCATATATAAATAAGCTCATTCTGCTCCTGTTGTAGACAGTTTTCATTCAAGCCACATAGAGGTCTTTTGGCTGAGCTCTAAAGTCATTGTGCTTGATTAAAATCCTCTAAGTTAGTGTGTATTTATAGTAGCCATTGTTTGGTTTTGCTCTTATTGTTAAGTGACTGATTTTATTTATAAATTCTGGGCCTGCCTTTCCAAAGGAAAGATCCCAACAAGTTACTGGTAGAAAAACTGTGAGAAAAATTTATTATTACTATAAGCAGAAGTATAGATAGAGGCTACATGAAGTCAAGTTGTTTTGATCTCCAGAAGAAACTAACTGGATATTCAGAGACACATGTAACAGTTGCAGGTTTTCCATAGGCTGCCAGGCAGACAGGCTAGTCTTTAGCCTGGTTGCCTGCCTCTTCCAGCAGATACTAACCAATTAGACAGAGGTGGTTACGTGAGGTAACATTATCAGGAGAAACAATTCATGACTCAAAGCATTCCAAGACATATGAGCTCTAGTCCAAAGAACAGTCTTAAGCTATATAAAGTGACAGCAATATTGTCAGCTAAATATAAACTCTAGAAACACAAACTTTGATGACTTGAGAAGAATCTGTTCCAGGTAGTCCCTGTTTTGTAAGAACCTCAGAAGGCCTTAGGAGACGATTTTGGTGCTTTGGTGTGAATAATTAGAAGCCTTAGATAAGTCAGAATCCATTAATTTAAGCCCCTTCTTCAACATACTTCAAGGACCTCAAGCATATTTCATTTGCTTCATCTCTCTTGATCTAACAGATAAATCAATGAATTTTCTTCTAACAGATATTGTCTGTATATGTTACCATGTATGTTCTGAAAGAACCACTACAAACTTTAAAAGATAGGTTTATAACTCTCAAAGGTAGCTCTGAAAGCAGTTACCTTTTTTTCATTGAATTTTCTCAGTTACTTATTAAACAGATGAAAGAGAGAGCAAAAACCTGGCAGAAGCCGAAGGAAGTTTGGGGAGGGGGGAAGTTGGGGAGAGGAGGTAGTACTGGATAAAACAACACAAAGAATCAACAGCCACTCTCAGGCTCTACCCTAATGAAGCAGGAAAAGTTTTGAGAGGGATGTCTTCATTTTAATGTCTGGAATTGGGATCCTTCACCACCCTTCAACCCTTAAACATCGGGTTTAGAGGTACAGGAAAAAAATTGTTCTTTGCCCTAGGCTGGATGGACTGGCATCCTTTGTAGGGGTTCCTAAGTATTGTGCATTTTGGCAGCTGAACATATCTGTTACTCATGCTGCTTAAAATGAGAGGCACTGTGTTACATTTTTGGAAAATTAGTTGTTTATTTCTTAGTATCAGATCAATTGCAGTATTAAATTAACAGTGAATTATCTGACAGATATAAGTCTACCTTGGTAGCCTGGGGCTGAGTTGCAAAAACAAATGTGAATATTGGCCTGAATGTTTAACTTTTTTCTTTAAGTAAACCAACTATTAAATATTGCTTTATGTTAAAAACTGAGCTTCTTTGGAATAAATGTAATACACCTAACAAGTGAATGCCATTTAATAATTATCTGAGAAGTAAGGAAACATTTTTAAATATCAAGTTAAAAATATTGTTCCAATAAATTCAGTGACTCTTTTTGATACCTATGTAAATCCCAAAGGATAGTCTTGAAATGGATTCTTCCCAGGCAATAGTTAAAAAAAAAAAAAAAAGTAATTTCAAATGGTAATGCCCTAAGAGAAAGTTGTTTTAAAATAATCCTAACCTTTAAACATATACAAAAAACTATTTCTTAAAAATAACAAGAGCAGGTTGGGCTGGTTTAAAATTCTAGAAAATTTGATTTTCTGAGCTAGAGGGCTTGATGTATAGATATCCATATCCTTACCATTTTATAAAGTCTTGGATCCCCTAATCTTAGTTTCTTGTTAAAGAACATAAAGTAAATTTACTGTCTGAATAAGTTTGTGATGGCCTGAACATTCAGATTTTGTGGTGGGGTTTTGGGTTTGAGGTAAAATAATGATCATCTTTCTAGAGATACTCCTACTGGCTTCCTAGAAAACATTACCCATTACTGGAGACTTTATTTCCAACAATCTCATTCCCAAAAGTCCTAAGCCCTGAAGTTCTTCCCAATGGCCTGGCATGCTGGGAATTCACTTAATCTTCTGGGCAGAGACATTTCAAGCTCGGGGAACACATGATGGGAATTTAGTTTCATGTGTCCCAAAGATATGTAATTCTCTTTGGAGGTTTTACTTGATAATAGCTATGCCCCAGAAAACCATCTTGTTTAACCAATGTGATAAGTTGACAATGTAGTTTTTCTCTCTGATTATAATGTACTCTGTGTAGTCAATACACTAGTACCATGTGAGTGTAATTTCCTCTTTTATTTTATCTCCAATGCACTGTATTATAAATAAACAGTTAAAAAAAACACCAAACAAATCTGTTGCATCTCCTTTTAAGATTGTACCACTGTAGACACTTGTTCTAGTAAAGTAGAATTGGGCGCATTTGATTGCATTTAAATTTTTCATGCTTCAGCAGTTTGGCTGGGAGCACAGTAAAGAAAAATCCCATGAGCGAGGATAGTTTAGAATAATAGAACTTGATTTTGTGTATTATAGCGGCAACATTTGCGCTGCTTTAGTTAGGGTTGTGTCAGCACTTCCATTATAAACCCCTGTTTTCAGGGGGTATAACTAGGGAGTTTTTTTTTTAATACAAATTAAAAAAACAATTCATTTGAATGATTTTTAAGTTATAATAGTGCAAAAATAAAACAAAGTAAAGTCACATAGAAATTGACCATTTTCACAAGGATTTGGATTCTTTTGCTTCCTACTTTTATAGGACAGCAGCTAAAGTAAGATACAGTTCTAATACATAGGGGATGAAAATTTTTGTAATGAAAAAATACTAAATAAGCATTAAAAATAAAATCAAGCATCCCAGGTGATATTTTTAAAACATTAACATCAATTGTATATTTGATTTATGAGTTTCTAAGGAGGGTAGCCATGGTGCAGTGGTTATAGTGAAGGCATTACCAAAAATCAAGTATCTTTGCAGCTTCCAAAATAGTTTAGTTGATCTAGTAAAATGTTTTAAAAAAGGGATGCTAAAGTAAAGAAATGAATGAGGATGTAATCAGTAAGTTCAAGGATTCTTTAATAAAATAATTGTGTAAAAAGTAATCAGTAAATTGAATCTAATAATCAGAAAATTTAAGACTGACTTAATAAACTTTGCTTTAGGGGCGCCTGGGTGGCTCAGTGGTTAAAGCCTCTGCCTTTGGCTCAGGTCCTGATCTCAGGGTCCTGGGATCGAGCCCCACATCGGGCTCTCTGGTTAGCAGGGAGCCTGCTTCCCCCTCTCTCTCTGCCTGCCTCTCTGCCTACTTGTGATCTCTGTCTGTCAAATAAATAAATAAAATCTTTAAAAAAAAAAAGAATTTGTACACATTTTCTTTTTAAAAATACAACAAAACTACCAAACTACAACAAAACTAACAATTAAAAACCAACCTGAAAGAAGCCCAACAATTTTATCAAAAGGAAATGCCTGCAGTAGAACAATACTGTACAATACTGTACTTTTTCTCTGCTAGCAACATGTTGAGAACTGTAGTAAACTCAAGAAATTAAATAAAATATACAGTAAAGTATGCTTCTTAGAACAAAAATATTAGTTCCTTAGATAAAGGGAAGGATTTTGAAGTTGAGTGTGCCTTCCTTGGTTGTTAACCATTATTGCCCTACATTCCCTCTCTCCTTGTCCCAGAATGATGGTGTGAACTGGGGATGAACAGTCAAATTTCATATTGCCTTTTTTTTTTTTTGGCAGCCTATCTTTCATCTGCAACCTTGATAGACATTTGTATTTGTAGGTGCAAAATAAAAGACAAATTGTGTGATGTTGTAAATAGGTAGCTTTCCTGAATGGTCACTGGAGGAATCACCAGAAGACTGTTGATGAAGTAGAGGTGAAGCCTTTCCTCACTAATTGTATTCAGCGTGTAATTTCTAAACTTCCCTCTGAATTTTGATTTTCAATTAACACTCCCCATTTGAAGATAATTTTCTATTTAATGTAATTGCAGGAAATAATTTATTGGCTGATTAAGACTGAGGGCCCAGCCTTCCTTAAGAAAACACTCTAACAAACCAGCCTTTAAACTCAACTCAGCTTTGGACAGATTTAGTCTATTTTTACAGCTGCATGGTTGTGTTTAATTAGGATTGCACACTATTGTTCATTGGTGCAGTTTATACTTGAAATTATTCTTAAGAGACTTTTCATTTTGGGTTTTGTGTCATGATTAATTTATACTAAAGCAACCATCACAGACATTGCTATTGGAAGGAGCCAAGTCACTTTATAATAGAGGATGTTTGTTGGGGAGCTAAAGTCAGTCTGAGTTTTGGCTTATGACTTTCAATTGTATCTAACTGTTTTAAAAGGCAGCAGTAAATTCATTCTTTTGTTTGCAATGTGAATGATTACATTATTGGTACTGTCATTATCTGAACTATGAAAACACTCTTGTTGTTTATGGTAAACTCTGGATAAACTTGCAGACCAGTTATAATTTGCCTGGCTTCACTGCAGTATTTGCAGTGATCCCTGTACAATGAGAAACATCCTTTGGTGTTATTTTCCTTACATGTATGTGCATTTTTCCACGTGCTAATTTTGATAGAAATTAGTCAAGAATATACTTATCTGATTCTTTGATATAGTACTCTTTAGGACATTTCATTTCTTTCTTCTCAAAGAAAATATAGACATTCTCCTGTACTTCCTTTCCCCCATTTTATTTTCTAGTATCAAGTCTAGTAAATGAAATTTTATTATTTGTAGAATGATTATTATAAGTAGGTATCAGCATTTTAATATGTTTCAAAGCACTTCAAAAGCCTGTAATACTTTTATTTAGAACTGTGCATAATTAGATTAGCTGATCTTATATTAATTTTTTTCACTGTAGGATACTAAATCTGAGCCCCCTCATTAATTGTGAGAAATTTAGCATTAGCTGTTAAATCCTATGTGAAACATGGGCTGCTACATAAAAACTACTGTTTAAATTGGAATTAACTTAATTATTTTTCTTTGCACTTGATATTTCCTTCACTGCAATATTCATGAAAGCATGTGACAGATTTGTAAATTTAACTGTTAATCTCAGATTTCTAGACCCTTTAATCAGTATTTATTTGTCTGTAGAAACAGTACTAGCAAGTTAATGATTTGCTAATTTGAAAAATGCTCATGTGGTTTCCTATGTTAACTGATTTGTGCATTTTTTAAAAAATGGTACGAAATCAATTAATGTTAAAGAGCAATTAAGGTGGAGATTTTATTCCTTCGTTACACAGCAATTTTAGAGCTAAGGATGCTATAAACTGAAAACAACATAAAGTTTTATAAAAAATACTTAATTGTCTTTTCTTTTAAGTCATAAACTTTTGGTGGTTTTATTTTTAAATATTTTGCTCAGAAAATCATCGTGACAAAACACAGAATGGAGACCTTGTACAGAGTGCAGTCAATGTTTACTTGTGGGTACATAGATGAATGTTTGGTGATTGTTTTGCAGTTTAAAAATATGATGTATAGTAGGCATTTTACTGTTTTCATGGTAAATGCTTTGAAGTTTGTATGTACTTTCTAATATAAAATAGAGGCATAGTTATTTCATATACTTAATTGAAATGTTATAAAATTGCCCTAAGACTAATCTAACATTATCAGCCACTCAATCAATATGTCGCTTACAAGTTAACTTACAGTAGTTGACACATTTGAAGACCTTTAGAAAAGGATCAGATCGGCACTAAACAGTGTTAGGCCCTGACACTCTTAATACGAGGTATAAACTAAGAAGTCAGGACCAAATTGGTTTAGGACTTTCAATGTGTATTACATACTCTCCTGATTGTATTTTCTCACATAGACTTCTTTCGTTCCCACATAAAGCATAAAAGAATTTTGGGTATTTCTACTTTAAAATCATCCTCTAAACTGGCTTATTCGTCCGTTCATTCACTATTAATTCATTTTTTTCCATTGTTAACCATCAACTTAATTTGATAATCTAGTTGGGAGAACTGGGAGGAAAAATACACACATACATATACTATATGTCATGAAAACTTGTTCCATGAAAATGTCATTTATGGATTATTAATGGAGAAAATGTATAGCAATTACTTTGAAGAGGTTTGCTGACTTAAAAGAGGAGAGGGAGAGTAGAACAGATAAGCTAAGTTCTTTTTCAAAGTGGTTTAGAGTAGCTCATAAACAACGTGAAGTTAGAAAACGTACATTTTTGGGTTTTTTTCCGAATTAGTCAGCTGTAAGGGATTGTTTGTTCTTTTGTCAATGATGGCATTTTGAATCCATGCTTTTTCCTTCTTCTGCAGAAGAATGTCTTCCAAGCAAGCCACCTCTCCATTTGCCTGTGCAGCTGATGGAGAGGAAGCGATGACCCAAGATTTGACCTCAAGGGAAAAGGAAGAGGGCGGTGATCAACATGTGGCCTCCCATCTGCCTCTGCACCCCATAATGCACAACAAACCTCACTCTGAGGAGCTCCCAACACTTGTCAATACCATTCAACAAGATGCTGACTGGGACAGCGTTCTGTCGTCTCAGCAAAGAATGGTGAGCTTTTAAAATCTGGCCGCTGTCCCTAAGTGTGTCTGTTAGTATGGCCTCATCGCAAATTGGTGTTCTAGAAAAAGCTCAAAATGCATATCATAGAGTTATTTGTGTTTAGATCATGAAGCAAGCATGTATATATTATTAATATAACTAATACACTAGTAACTGGGAAAAATTGGAAAACAGTTTGTGATTTAGTTTTTATCCATTATTAGGTCAACTTGCCAAAGATATTTAATTTAATTTGGGGGTAGGTTTGGTTATCTTATTCTCTGAATCTCTTAATAAGGTGGCAAACTTGATAATGACACAAAATAAGTATGATCAAATAAAGTGTGGCTGTGTATTAGTGTTGAAATATATATTAAGCAAACATGTCTATGAATGAGGTCATATGTTGAATACATCTTCAGTGGGGAAATGCAGATATTTATCATTTTTAATGGTTATTTTTGATTTATAATAAAGCTTTTCTCACTTATGTGCCTATATATTAATTTCAAAAGGATGGGCAAAGCTCCTGAATATCATTCAACCGACTGTGGGAGTTTTCCCTGAAGGTAGAAGCAGCAACATCAGATACATGCAGTATTTTAGCCAGCTTTCCCATGTGAAATTCTGTCTCTCACCATTGAAACAGAAGCCACAGTAAGTGGCATTGTCTAGTTTAAAACAAAAATACCCAGTTTTTTAGCATCTAGAACTGGCCAAACCTTAACATATTTTATAAGATTAGGAATTGACAGCCTATTTTGCATTTCTTAACTTTTGGTTATGTTAATGAAAGACATTTTAAGTGGGCTGTGAGGAAAAGTTTTATTCTTTAATAAAAATAAGGTAATATTTAAAAACGCCTTTACTATTGATAACATGTATTTAAATTCTTGCTCTGTGCTTAATGTTTAATGTCAAAGACTTGATTCTATAAATTATGGAGGCAGACATTCTTCTTTTTCAGCTGATTTTGCAGACACAGCTAGTACCCTGTAGCAGCAGGTGAAAAGTAAGGGAATGGAGGAAAGATAAGACTTTTCTAGACTTTGGTTTATAGGACGTTGTCATTATACAGTTAGATAGCTCCAGTGGAAGATGTATTTTCCTTGTATGGGGAAGAGAGGAGAGTATAAAAAGGCAAGGCTAAAAGACTAAAAGTCTGTTTTTCTGATTGAGCTGAATCATTTTTTGTACCTCCAAGATAGCAAGGGTGAAACAGATATCCAGTCCCTGCTACTGGCTTTTCGAGAAGATAGCAGCCCCATGTTTTATCTTTATTTCATCAAGTGTTTACTATAGAGCACCTTCTCTGGGCTCAGCATGCTACTAAGTGCTGGCTGTACTGTGGTGAAAAATCATGCAAGATGATGCTTTCTTGGAACTTATATCTAGGAGAGGAGACAGAAATTAAATAAATATACATACATAAATATATAATTAAAATTGTGATATGTGTTAGGAAGAAAAAGAACAGAATGCTACGTGAGAAATAATGAGATAAGCCATAGAGGGATAGGAATGCCTTCTCCGACCCAAGGATGATAGGAACTAGCCAGGCGAAGAATAGAAGAAAGAATAAAAATAACAGAAGGAACAGCATGTATGACATATTTGAGGTGAGAAAAATATAGCTGAGCATCAGGAAAGTAAAGATGGTCTTTGGGGTGCCAGTTGGTTAAGCATCTGACTCTTGGTTTCAGCTCAGGTCATGGTCTTGGGGCCCTGACATGAAGACCCCTGTCAGGCTTCAGGCTCAGTGGGGAGCCTGCTTGGATTCTCTCCCTTTGCTTCTGCCCCTCTCCTTGCTCTCTCTCTCACTCTATAAAATAGATAAATAAATGTAAAAAAAGATAGTCTTTGAGGCTGGAGTATAAATGAGTGAGAATGCAGTATAACTTCAGATCTTGTTGGAGAGATAGGTAGGGGCTGTATTCAACAAGACCATATAGATAATGTTATGGAAGTGATGTTTGATTCTTAGTGCAATGAAAAACCACTGAAGGGTTTTAAAACACTGCCGAAAAGATCACTCTGGCTATAGTATGAATAGATGGGAGGGAGACAAGAGTCTCTCTGGAACAAGACCTGTTGGGAGCCTACTTCAGAAGTCCAGGTAAGGGGCGCCAGGTTGGCTCAGTCAGTTGAGCATCGGAGGACTCTTGTTTCAACTCAGGTAGGGGTCTCCTGGGTTGTGGGATGGGTTCCCCTGTCAGGCTCAGTGCTTAGCAGGGGGTCTGCCTGAGATGTTTTCCTTTCCCTCTGCCCCTCCCCCCTGTTCATAAATGCTGTCTCTCTCTCCCCCTGCTCAAATAAATAAATAAATCTTTAAAAAAAAAAAAAAAGGAAGTCCAAGTAAGAAATGGTAGTGGTTTGGGCTAGTGTAGAGGTAGGTGGGATAGAGAAAAGGGGTGGATTCAAGATCTCTTTTGCCACTTAGGCCAAATATAGTCATGGACAATAAAAATAATGACACTGAAAAATATAGGTTGAGGCAGAAGTAATACCCTTCAAATTTTACTTCTTCAGAGAACATGTTACTTATTTTCCTTAGTAAAATTTGTTTGTATTTTGGCAAGTGCCAATTTGCTTCAGTGAGTCATTCTCAAAGTTTTATGATCTAAAATTTTGTCAGAAAATAGATATTAGTAATTTGCTTACCAAACTAACATTAAGAGGGATTTATGGTAGTATAAAATAGTTTAAATTTACAAATATGTTATATATTAGTATAAAAGAAATCATATTTGCTGGAAATGTTTTCAAACTTTCACTCTCTTTTGATATCAAGCACTGCTTTCCACTGGAGCCTTTGTGTATTCTGAATGTCTGGAAGCCAAAATATTTTGTTTTAACTCCCACTCTATAGTATTTCCCAGCTGTGTACTTATATGGTATAATAAAAGGATTTAACAAATGGGAAATAGCAGCTGCATTTGGAAATTCCCTTTGTGCTCCCTTTTCATTTGATAGATTCAATAATGTATAACAACTGTAGCATCAGACCTGTAGTGACTTACACTGCTAGTATCATATCACCAACCAATTTTTCTTTACAAGGAAGAGAAACAATAGAAGGATTTTCGGTTTCTGGGCAATCCTGCAAACCTACATATATAGAGAGAGTGTGTGTGTGTATGTGTGTGCATGTGTGTGTGTGTGTGTGTGTGTGTGTGTGTGTTGGGGGGTGGGAAGATTTTGATCAAAGTAAAATTTAATAAACACTTTACCTCATTCTACTTTCAAATACATATGACATCCAAAAGTATTGTTATGAAGTTAAGTGAAACTTGGTAGTTCCGTCAATGGATCATACTCATTACCCACTGTAATTGAACCCCATAAAATAGCTGTGGAGAAATAAAATGTAAAAGTAAAAAACAACAAGAACAATTCTACTAGTACCTGTTCAGTTTCCATTGTTATTTACTTTTTGTAATGGGTCTTCACTAGTGAACAGTTAGAAACAGGCACTAAAAATTTCTTATCTGCTGGGTTCAGGAAGGTTTTACTTTGAAATATCAAGACCACAAAAGAGCTTTACTGTAAGAGATGGTGAAGACAAGGCAGAGAAGTTCCACTAATCCGCACTTCCTGATTAGGAAAAAAAATCTTGAAATGTTGAAATTCTGATCATTTTGATGTGGTGTTCCAAAAAATTAGAGACCACTCAGTTTCAAAAAAAGGAAAGTGTTCATTATGGCATAAAGCAAAGGAGAATAGAAATTTTAGAGATTGGAATTCAGAGGCCAATTTGAGATTAAGAAATTTGGATTGTGATTTTAATTATAATTACTTATGTTATAGATGCCCAAATGCTTGATTTTAAGTTTAGTGTCCTATGTTAATTGATAAATTCCATTTGAAGGCTGAAAAGTTAGTGTAAATAAAAATTCACCGTCCTTTACCGTTCATTACACACAGCCACTACTATTTTCATTATGATATGAGTGTACCAATGTACCAGTACTTTTTTTTTCCAGAAGAATATTGACACTGTCTCCTGAAATGTGTTTTTGTTCCCATTAGGACTGATTCATTAGACAGGAATAAATTCACATAATTTTTTTCATGGAAAAATGTGTAGTATATCATTCTTTTCAATGTTAACAAGGACAAAGGAACATTTTGTGGTTATATTTAATGACTGGCAGTATGACACTTGTAATGATTATCTGCTGAAGATTACTTGAGTATATAGCACCTACTAAGTTCTAGGCATGGTAAGGAACTCTGCTATCATGGAACTTAGATTCTAGTAGTATGACAGGCAATAAAGAAGTTTCACAGAGTGAGCCAGTTTCAGACAATGATAAGTGGAATAAAGAGAATTAAATAAAATGTGATCAAGAATGACTAAACAGTCTGGAAGTGCTCTTTGAAAGGTTGACTTTTGAGGTGATGTTTGAATGAGAAGGAACCAACTATGCAAAAATTGGGGGGAAGACACCCAGTTAGAGTTTATAGTAAGTACAACAGCCCCTTTGGTTGGTGTTTTTGAATAATAGAAACCAACAGAGTGGCTGGGATGGAGGGGGTAAGAGAGGGAATAGTATGAGATGAAATCAAGGAGGCAGGCAGATGACAGAGACTTTGGGGTATTTTTGGCTATGGTGCGATGTTTGGACTTTACTTAAAGTTCAAGAGGAAGTCATTGGGCGATTTTAAACAAGGGACTAACATGATTTGATTTATGTGTTTTGGCTGCTGTGCACACACCGGTTGTGGGAGATAACAGCAGAAACAAGGATACCTAGTAGGAAAACTACGGTAGTAGTACTGGTGAGAGTTTGATGGTATGGGGAAGAGTGAACAGTTAGGTTATTCTTTGAGTTCTCATAGATTCTGAAGAAGGAAAGATTCACACAGGAGGTGAGGAGAATATTTTAAGCCATGTGGGAATGGCTTTAGTTGTGTGGGCAGAAATTTAGTCAAGAATGAACAGGAAATGAAATTGCTAAGACCAAGAATGGAGGATAGGGGGTAGGTTTGCTCCTGGACAGAGAATGGTCTCATGTGAGGCAGAAGCTTTTTCCTTAAGATGAAACTGTTTGCAGGTGACCTCTGGGGTAGGCCACAGGAATGTGGCCAGGGTACCAAGAGTATCTCTTATAAGATCCACAAAATGACAAGATTCTAAGTGAGATCTTCTATACACATGTGCATCTGTGCACTTACATGCATGCTTATATTGATATATAATTCAAGTCAAGATGAGATTATATGCATCTGGCTTTTAATTACTAATTTAATTAAGTAAAAATAACCATACTAGACCCTGAGCCCCAGAATATCAGAGCTTCTTATTTTGGAGACCTACTTAAATTCCCCTGAATGAATTTTATTTTTTAGAAAAGTTTTAAAAATACTTTTTCACTGTACATAAAGCTGCCAATAAAGGCCTTTGTTGTAATTGAAAGAAAACAGTAATAGGCATGTTGAGATATTTAATAAATATTAGGAATAATACTGCTTGCTTGCAAACAATTTCTCCTTTCTGATGTTTTTGTTCTTAGTCCAAAGAAGTTGCTAATCAGTGGACTCCGAGAACAAACTGAGGGTTTTAGAAGGGAGGGGGTGAAGGAGATGGGTTGGCCTGGTGATGGGTATTAAGGAGGGCATGTATTGCATGGAGCACTGGGTGTTATATGCAAACAATGAATCTTGGAACACACATCAAAAGCTAATGATTTACTGTATGGTGACTAATATAACATAATAAGAAAAAAATTACTAATGCTATTGAAATTCAAAAAAATTTAATTTTTTTTAAAAAAACTAAGCAAAACAAAAGAAGTTGCTAATCACCTCTGGAGTGTTCTATGTATTTCACTTTGAGTCATAAAAATTCTGATGTGAACTTTGTACTGTGACTGGGATTGGAGCTGTTGTCATTACATGATAACATAGTCCAGGAATTTGTGTGAGGATTTAATCCTCCTCAGCGATGATTTATGTTGTGACAGAATTTTAGAAGATTTCTAATTTTGTAAGCTTTTGAAAGATTTTAAAAACTTGAGTTGTTGCCGGTTTTTGGTAAGATTTAGTCATTTAAGATAGTAGGTAGCACCCAAATAAAATTTATTTTCTCACTTTTATTGAGACTGTGCTTTAGAAAGTGTAGTGGAGCCTGAACCTATTTTATAGTCTTAACACCAAAGGCAAGGTTCATGTGCATCCTTTTGGTACCTGCTTGGTCTATGAAGCACTAGAAAAGAATCCATAAAATAGCAAGGTTTAGACTTCCTGGAAAATTTAGTTACCACTCCTCTCATTTTAGGATTTTGGAATTCATTCAATTTGAAGTACATTTCAAACTTAAACTTCTGGTAACAAGTGAAAAATGTCCTCTCTTGTCCGCTGAGTTATTTCATATTTTATATCTCCCTTGTGGGAGATTTCCCATTTTCTGTAAATTTGAAACTGTACTTAGCACTCAGTAGTCTCTTTTTAAACTTCTCTCAGAAATTTAATGACGGGAATGTGCTTACAATTTAAACCAAAAAGTAAAACCATATTTTATTGTGTGGTATGGTTAGTGAAATAGACAACTGCTGTTGTCTAATGTTAACACATTGATCATCTTGGCATTTCCATACCCTGGTTGTGTACACTGTTTCATTCCTCCTATTAAAAAAATGCAGATCTTTAAAAAAACTTTCCTAAATCTGGGTACTTTAAATTAAGCAGAATGATTACTTGAAAGTAAGATATTGAAAATATCTTGATGTTTATGGAAATTAGAATTATTTTATTATTAACCTTAATGATATAATACAGCTTTAAATATATTTTTTGGAAAAGTTTTCTTACCAAGCATATTATCAAAATCTTTATCAGAAGGAGAAACACTAACATGCTCTGGAATACTTGGCTTTTTTCCCCCTTGGGCAAGAAAGAATCAGGTATGCATGCTGATTAACACACTCCAGTCATTAACGTGTGATTATGTGGGCTGCATATTGAGCACCTGCCAAAATATAAAAATCCAGTACTTCGCTACATCTGTGCGAAGACTTTTTGCATTTCTTTTGTATTTTGACAGTTCAAGGAAAATCAGGCCCTAGCATCTTTTTTTTTCAGTATAATAAAACTGTATATACAGAATATTTTCGAGGAAACAAGATATGCCATGTTTGTTTTTATTTTAATCTTTCAGGCTGTATGAGAGCCAGTGACTGGAGTTTGCAGAGCACAGACTATAACATGAATCTCTTAACAAACTCCATGACTGGCATTCACTTACAATTTACAGCATTCCTTCATATTTATAAGGATTATCTTTTCTGGGATTCAACCAATATTTCCCTAGTGTGCTTCATTTTTAGGTGATATCATTATGCTTCCTAAATATTTTGTTTTTAGTTCTTTCACCAATAAGCTGCTAGTGTGCACCTCACCATGATGCCGGGACTGTTCCTGTGGTTTAATTTTTCCTCTCTACTGTCCATATGCAAATATTTCTTCATGACCAAAGTACAGCTTGAGTTCTATAGTATTTCCAACACTTATAAAAGGTCGGTTTCCAATAATTATTTAAAATAAGACTTGGTTATTAGTAGAAAAGCTGGGATGAGGTAGTCTAGCAAAACGGCTTGATTGAGCCAGGCCTGTTCTAGATAGCTTTATTTTCTGGATGGATTCAGAAGATTTGTTTGTTTTTTTAAGATAGACTTCTTGTCAGATTGGTCAGTATTCATCAATGGAAGCTGATGCCATAATTTTCTGATTAAAGACCAATAATTTGCTGATTAAAGCAGAGCTCCACTGTCTATAGGTGGTTCTGATTAATGCACACTTTCTTGTATAGAATTCCTTCTTACTTAGTGGTGATCTGGATATATCACTATAATGAAATATGATAACTGGAATAATGAAATATGCACATTCCTGTAAGCCTTTGAAGCAACATGTTGTAGAAAGCATGTATATATTACATAGCGTGCAGTGTTTTATGTGACTAATTTGAACTTTTCATGATTAGAATGAGATATGAATCTTAAAGTTCTTGTATATCAGCATGAAGAAAATGGTGGTGTCTGTGACAGGGAACATTTTGCTTTGGAAGGAGGAAGCTGGGATTATAGTTTTCACACCTCCTGCTCTACCATCTTACACTAATTTGGAGAGGGTTGGTTTCCATAAAGGCAATTTTAACATAATGAATCATTTGGAGATGACATTGAAAGGGCTCTCTTTGATTATTATTGAGTTAAACCACCTGCATTAAGCAGGAAAGCGCCTACTGTGTTCCTTACATGAACGCATCTAATCTTTCTTGAACACATCTAATGAATGTGCCTTAATTATCTTGATATGCAAATTATCCCACTGTTTGATTGTCCTCTGCAATAAGAAGTTTTCCTTGCTTTCTAAGAGAAATGTAACCTTTTAAAAGAAGAACAACTTCAAGCCATTATTGCTTTTGTTAATATAGCTTTCAGTGTGATGACATTTATTTTTTATACTATTAACCTTTTAAGTATTATTTTGGTATTACTGTATTCCCATGACCTCTAGGCATTATTTTTCTGGGTGATGCAAATTAAGTTCAATACTATATCTCTGTGTAAACCACATTCTGAATCCAAAGTATAAATTACAAACCTTTGCTAATAAAATTTTACAATCAGGTAAAAATTAGAAATGAATATTTATGCATTTCATTTATCTTCTTTATATTTCATTAACATCCTAGAAAATGGAAAACCTTATTTAATAAAATGATTGGGAATTATTTTGTAAACTTTTGCTTTCATTATAATTTAACTCTGATTTGTTTTCACTGCTAGTGTACTGAGAGTACCTAGAATACAATATTCTCAAGTTCATCAAACTTCTGGGAAGAAATATGCCCTCATTTAAGCATAGATGGATTATGGTGGTATATAGAAGAGGTTCGTTTACCTTGGGGCACACAAAACAAGCTGCTTTTATTTATTTATGTATTTTGCAATTACTGTTATTTAGGAACTTTTTGATTAGCTTTAGTAGTGATTTAGTAGCTCCTTACATAAGGACTGTGTTAGCCAGGGTTAAGCTAGTGTATTCCATGAACAAATTGGAATAAATTTTTTCTCCTGAATTCAGAGTTAATATGTGGCCTTCAACTGTATTAATTATTTTGTTCCTTGTATGCTTCTACCGAAGATACCTCTGTCATTTTTTTTGTTTTGTTCTTATGCTGATATATTTTGTATGTGAAGTTGATTATGGTTTACTGATTTAGCTTTTTGAAGTTGACAGTAAGATTAGAATTTAGCTGTCTTTTTGGCTGCCCTTCTCTTGGATCCATGAGCAATGACACAGTAGATCAAGGAATGAATCTGAATCTGAGTTTTTGGGTATTTGGAAGTTAGAAAAATATAAATTCATACCTTCCCTCCCTACTCATCTATCCCCGCCCCAGCCCTGAGAAGAGAAAAAGCATGGATTTTATGATTGTAACTGAGCCATCAATTCAAGGTTGCGTGCTGCCTTCAGGTATAGCAATGCATAGCTTCCGAGCATTGGGGGCACCTGATGACAGAATTAGACTTCTTATTGCTGCCTTGTGGTAAATTAGTGACATTTTTGTGCCTACTTTCCTTTTTCCTAGAAATGTAAATACAGATAGATAGATAGATAGATAGATGGATGCCTTATTAGCAACACAACCTCTGAGGTATCATTCTTAGTCTCTTTGTACTTGTTCTGTCTGTAAAAAACTTAAGTCAGAGAGCTGGAGATGTTATTTTAAAATTTCTGGATTACAGAGAGTTTCATATTAAGCCATTACATGGATCTGATGTATTAGAAGGAGATTTGGAGGCTTTTGTGGTAGAGTTTTCTAAATTGGGACCCTTCCTGGACAAGAGCCAATGAAGAGGGGAGCTATTTGAGTCCCAGAGCAGTCATGAGGGCTCACTCAGTATGTATCACAGAGAGAGCAATTTGTTCTCTAGTTGCTCTTCTCTGGGTAAACAAGGCCATAGAAGGACATCACTGTTAATAGAGTAGAATCTCTATTAACAAATGGATTTGATAGGCCTTGATTGGGCTTGGGTACTTCTTAAAATTAAGATTTGTGGAGCACCTGGTTGGCTCAGTCAGTCAAACATCAGACTCTTGATTTTGGCTCAAGTCATGATCTCAGGGTTGTGAGATGGAGAGCTCTGCTCTGGCCATGGAGCCTGCTTGAGATTCTCTTCCTCTCCCTCTGCCCCTCCTCCTCACACTGTGTAGGCACATGCACTCTCTCTCTCAAAAAAAAAAAAAAAAAAAAAAAAAAAAAGAAAGAAAGAAAAGAAAAAAAAAGATCTGTGAGATAGAAAGTATATACTCCGAGCTTTTTTTAATGTGACCCCAGTCTCATCATTTTTAGATAGACAACCAAGACATAGTTAATTATCATACCAATATTTGTTCCTGGGGGCTTAATTACCATCCCATTACCTTTTCCTACTGAATCCCAACTACCTTACCTTTTCCTAAAAGTTTTAAGTCCCATTTTTTCTGAAGCTACTCAGATACCCTTGAATGATGATAGATCCCCTTCTCCTCCAATGACCCCAATTTCTGTTTTGAATTACAGACAGGTTTCCTAGAAGCTGGATTAAATCACATTTCAACAGACTACTTGTGTCATGCTACCAGCCCTCCTCTTCCCTGTTCATTCTGAGCTAGTGTCCTACAACAGGTCCCTGGTGCCTTGACTGTCCTAGTTTCAAGGCTATTTACCTATTTTTGGTACAGGTTAGGGAGGCTTTTTTACATCACCTCCTTTGCTTCCACTTCATAATTCAGATGTCTGGATTTGTCCACTATTTCAAAGTGCTCTTTATTATTCCTCATTTGGATGATAGTTATGCAAAATGGGTTCCTGGTGAGCTGACTGATACCTGGATCCAGTGATGTGCATGTAATTTAAGCATCCACCATAGCCTTCAGTTCATTTAAAGCATACTGTCTGCTTTGCTGATTATATATAAAAAATATACAGCTATTTTCATAAGTGCACTGGTATCTCTCAAATGGGGAAGGAGAGAAAACAACTGCAAAGGAGGAGAGCATGAGGATAATAGACTTGACACTAGAGTAAGTAGTTATCTCCTAAGAAAAGCTCTGTGGAATCATTTGAGACTCTCTATGCATAGAAAGTTGCTCTGTAAGAACTTGTCCAATTATACTTCTCCAACTTCTGCATAATCACACCCCTTATTCCCCAGTGCCTCAAATTGTAAAAAGCAAACAAATAAACAAAAAAAATCTTGATTTAGTGGAAATTTTTCCCTGAGGTTATTTAGAGGAAACATAATTTAGAGGAAAGGATGTTGCCTCATAGAAGGCCTATGTTTATCTCTGTCGCTAATTTGCTGTGTGACCTTAGGGAAGTCACTTTATATCTTTGGACTTCAATTTTCTCATCTCAAAAATGAAAGATTTGAACTGTATTCACCAAGTCTCTTGCTACTTTTAACTTTCTTGGCTTCAAAGTTAAAATTGTCTTAGTCCAGTTCAACCTAGCCTGGTAGTGTTGTTTGAGTATCATATGGTAGTTTGAATACTAAGGAATTGCCAGATGAAAGTTAACTGCTTAAAGTTGGTAGGCACACAAATCTGCTAATAGCTGGACCTGACACTGTTCATGTGTTGGTAAATTCACCATCAGGCCTGCCTGCCTTAAAGGTCCTCTTGCCATTCTAGTACCAAAAAGTCATAAAATATTCTCATCTCTGAAAAGTTAGTTAACTTGCCTGGGTTATATGGGAGGTAGGTAGAAAAGCTGTGACTTAACTACAAAATCTGACCCAGAGAGCCTGCATTCTGTTAACTATTATACCATCTTTTTCTGCATAGGGATTCAAGTACTAGATGGGATTAAGCAATTAGATTTTTTAAAAAAAATTATTACTTTTATAAAAGATTTATTTATTTATTTATTTGACAGACAGAGATCACAAGTAGGCAGAGAGGAAGGCGGGGGTAGGGGGTGGGAAGCAGGCTCCCTGCTGAGCAGAGAGCCTGATGTGGGGCTTAATCCTAGGACCCTGGGATCATGTCCTGAGCTGAAGGCAGAGGCTTTAACCCACTGAGCCACCTAGTCACCCCTTAAGCATTTTAATGACCTTTGAATCTTGAGATTTTGATTCTCTTTGTGAGGCTGATAGTGTATAGATGAGGCAAAGCTTTTCTATGTACTTGTCTTGCAGGTTTGGAGACTTTTATATTTTTTTCTGTATTTTGCTTCCACTTATTAAGTATGGTGATGAGGACATTTTAAAAACTTACTATTATAATTTTTTTCTTTGAATCAAAATAATACTTTAAAAACAATAGCTTTCATGTCTTAGTCTTTAGAAACCATGACACTTTAGCAAATATTGGTGATAAATTTATATTCTGACACATAATGAATACATTTATTGTTATTGAACAATATAATAGTAGTGTAAAGTGGCAGGATGTTGTTCCAACTTTGAGAATGCTATATAAATCTAATATATTTTACCAAGTATCAGCTTTAATAAAAGAGAAAAAGAATAAAACATTGTTTTACTATTAGAATAACTGATACTTTTATCAAGAATAATCTGTTGTTAATTGAAGCCAAATTCAGTATTTTCATTTATATAAGCTTCTTTAAACCAATGCTTTCCCTTGAAATATGTCACATTGGAGGAAAAAAAAATACTTTTTCCTTTGAGAAAGAACCTATGATGTTAGCAATTTAGTTTTCAGCATATTAAAAATGTTAGATTTCCGTTATTAGCAAGAACTTATTGGAACCTAGATTAGGTAAAGCTTTATCTGTCAGTCACCCAATAATACTGAAGTAGTATGTGTCTTACACAACACAATTGGCAGGTAGTTTTTGGCCCATCAAAAAAGAGTTGTTTGGAGTGGGGAATCGGAAAAAGCAGTTAATATCTAGCTCTTATGTATAACTTAATATACTATATTACAATACTTGTATGTATGTAATTTGTAATTTGTGATATAACTTGAATGCTTAATAGAAACTTGAAATATATAAAATGCAGCGCATACAAAAGGGGGGCGTGTGGAGCCATCTGTTCTGACAGAGAAGAGTGATCATTGACATGGCTGAGTTGCTAGTACACAGTGATTTAAAACAAACAAAAACAACTTTTAGTTCATTTTATTATTGTTTATAATTTCTTTACAGCCATTGTATCCCATTAATTTCCTTATTTTAAGGCTCCAGGGACACACCTGTAGTTGAACAAATTGGGTTTATGACACATTACAGTAGGGAGAACACACACCACGGAGAACCATCAAATGTAAGAGAGTATTCAGAAGAACATTTTTTAGGATTTGGGCTTTGTTGGAGTGATTTGGGATAGGGTTTAAGGAAACAGAAGCTTGCTATAGATTGGGGGCTGTCGGAAATCAGGGACAAACTTATAATTTGGTATCCCAATAAATCTTATCTAGAGGGAGGGTAGACTAGAGTGAGGATAAAGCTGTAATTGGAAAGACAGTATAACTAAAATGGGAAACAAAAGCAAAAACAAAATGACAGCATACAATGTAATAACAGGGAGCACATTTAATGTAGCCTCACTAATGGGTGGAGGAAAGGGGAAAAGAAGGTAATATTCTGTCCCTGCAGCTACATTGGGCAGCAGGTAGGGAAGTTGATTCTTGCAGCTGCTTAGAGAGGCCATTTCCCAGTCATTTCTCCCAGCAGCAATGACTTCTACCTGTATGTGGGTTTCAACTCTATTATGTAGGGCAAGATTCCATTCCTGACCTCTGGTCTCTGCTTGTTTCAGTTCCTTATATCTTATCTGACTTTTGAAACTCCATCCTGTAGCTCTCCTCTGTTTGCAGTTATGACTGCCCCTTCATATTCCTGGTCAAGGTGCAGTTGGCAACCCAGACAAATTAGAGCAATAGTGTACTGTAGCTGCTCCGGGACAGAATGGAGATAATCCATATGCATTTAGGTCAAGTGGGAATTGATAGTAAGCATCCCTGGAAAAAGCTAGTTACAAATGCTAAGGTTACTGGAGTTTTGCGAGGGGTCAGATCTTGATGGAATTAGTTTGGGATGACTTTATAAAGGAGGTGATTTTTGAGCATTATATGAAGAGAGTAATGTCATTTAGTATTTATTATTATACTTAAATGAGTGAGAATAAGTAAGAACCTAAAAATGGTGGTCAGTGGTCATCATGACTGGATTTTCAGAATTAAAAATTGAAACACAATTGACAATTAATTGGACAAAAGATGTTTGATATTTAATAATAAGAGTAGTTACTGTATGTTGAGTAGTTAGGTGATAGTGTCCTAAGGGCTTTATATATTATTCATTTCTTACAACAACTCTTTGAGGATGTAGTTATAACTCCACCCTGTAGAAAGGCAGGGTCTAAGTCCCACCCTTTTGACTATGTGCAAACCTTGGTGACTTACTGTTGAATAGCTTGAGCTGACAGTTACATGGCATGACTCCCCAGACTAGGTTAAAAATAGTGATATAGCTTTCGTCTGGCTCTTTCTGGGGGCCTGCACCTTTAGAGACCTGAACTACCACGCAAGAAGTCCAACTAGTCTGAAGCTCAAATCCTGGAGAGAAAAGATCATGTGAAGAGATCACACAGAGGTAGAAGAAAATGTCCAAGAAACCCCGGCTTCCAGCCCCAGATTCTTAAAAGGTTCACATTTGTGAATAAACAAGTCTATGGGATGACTCCAGCCTTAATCACTGACTTACTGGCAACCTCATGGGAGACCCTGAGACAGAACCACCCAGACCAGATTCTCCCGAATTCATGATTCACAGAAGCCATTGAAGATAAATGATTATAGTTGTTTTAAGAACTGTATTAGGGTGATTTTTATATAAGAGATAACCAATACAAGGTGCATCTTGGTATTGGATTAGGGCTAATAACAAAATGGAATTCTTGTCTCAAAGTAGGTAACGTTCCTCTCTGGCGATGCAAGGTAACAAAAAGATTTAGAAGGTTCACATTATTGGAATTATGGCATCTTTTATTAGTGAGAGCGATTTTATTATAGCACTATGGAAGGAGAAAAGCACTGGATTTGGAATCAGAAAACCTACCTTTGAATTTTAAACCAGTTCTGCCAGTTCTACCTGTGTGACATGAGGAAAGCTGCATAACCTCCTGACGGTTACTTTGTTCTTGCTGAAAACAAAGATACAGAACTTTGGTATTCAGTTCTTGGCAATACATCTTAACAACAGCATCTAGAAACTGGAGTGAATCAAAGGAGAGAGACGAAGGGTCAGGAAACCATGTCAAATAGGAAATGGTTGTAGAAACTGGAGGGGCGTACCCTAGAAAAGAACTATTAATTCAATCCCTCCCTTCAGAATTTGAGTAACTCTAACACAGAAGAGGAAATAGATTGATTTTGTGTATCTTTTGAGGGCAAATGGGAAACAATAGGTGATAATGATGAGGATCTAGATTTCAGTTGATGCAAGGATTCCTTTTTACATAATTAAATTTGTTAGAAAATATTATTTGAGAGCATTCTGCTACAGAAATGCCAAGGAAAG
>ML105624.1:17688-61626 GCA_003697995.1 Taxidea taxus jeffersonii | reverse complement strand
GATCCCAGGATGCTGGGATCATGACCTGAGCCAAAGGCAGCCACTTAACCAACTGAGCCACCCAGGCGTCCTTTAATTAAATATTTTTAATTGGTGAAAATTGCTTGTGTTTTCTAGAAACTTTGCCTAATGACTATATTTTTGTACTACTGTGTGCTTTTTCAGGCACCTGCCTATCATTTTGCATTGTATTTAATTGACTTTCAGCAAAAAAGCTCTTTAGATAATCTGAATCAATGTTGCTTTAGTTCTTGTGTTGGGACTGGGATCCTTTTAAATAATATTTCAAAAATTATCTCCACTGTTAGGTTTGGTGTACCACGGAGGTTGGGTTGAGAGAAAACAAATTTGTAGTAACTTGCCTTTGAATGAACTAATGCTAACTCTATTCCCATATGCTCTGCTTGTTGTGATGTTCATTTGCTCAGTCATGTTATACAGTGGTTGTTTTCATAAGAAAGAACAAAAGAAGTAATCTCCTTTATGTTATATTTTTAAAAATTAAAACTAACCAGCCTTCTTAAAAAATTTCGTAATTCTATCCATATTGTAGCATTCAGGCAAAACATTTATTTCATTGCTTTCATAGGGATCAGTGTTTCTTAAAGAGGGATACAGCCGAATGAAAGGACTTATACATTGGAATCACTTGGGGTATTTATCAAACACCATATTCCTGGGCCCCTCCATTGGGGGTATTGAGGAAGGCGAGGGAATCTGCATTTTAACATATTTGCTAGGGAATTCTAAATATTGAAATTTGAGAACCATTGCTTTAGGAAAATGCTGTCTTGCATCTCTCCATGGCTATGCTGCTGTGACATGCATCAAGACACTACAGATATTATCATTGGGCATCTTTCCTCAAACTGCTATTTCATAGGACCTGTTTCATTTTTAGGAAATTACATAATAAGTTGAGCTTTTTTTCCCTAAGAAAACTTACTTAAAAATTGCCTAGCCTCTTAAAAAGAACCCTAGGGATCCTTTGTCAAGTTTCTTTTTCTAATTTGGTATTACTGCCTTTTACTGAACAGTACCCTCTTCGTTGTAAGGGGCACTTAAGTACCCCTTTACACAGATCAGTTGCCTATAGGCTTCCATTCATGAAGGCCATTATTTCTTAAGTTTTAGAAAGTTAAAAAGTGAGGGCCGGAAATGGTAAAATTTACACATTTCCCCTGTTCCTAAGAATGGTATAAGGAGACTGAGATGACTTACGCCATTGATGATTTTATCCACTGCCTATGTTAGTGCCTGGTGACATATTGCAAGTAGTTCTTATCACTTTTTTGGAAAAATCATGACTTTTCAGCTTCTTATTCTCTGATTCCTGGGAGTGTTTAGCTACTTTGCACAGATTATGGGGCTGAGGACGGTGTAGGTCATTGGTGTGGGAACCCATGGTGATTGTCTGTGGTGTAGGATGGTGGTGGCTACATTCCCATAGATTAAAAAAAAAAAAAAAAAGAAAACAGTCTATCTCACAAAGGACATGAGTAAATAAAACTTTAAGTTGTCCCTCAGGCAGGAGAGCCATTCCTAACATCTTTTAATTTCAGTTTAAGAGTGATGGGAAAGCCCTTTGTGTTATGGTCAAGGTTGGCTTATTTGTAGGTAACCCACTTTCACGTGAATTGTTTTGACTTGGTTTTTAATCTCCTAGGTTAGTCAAAGTTTTTTTTTGTTGTTGTTGTTGTTTTTGTTTTTGATTTATAGGCTACAATACAAGACTAGTTTGCACTTGAAATGAAAGTGACGGAAGCATGATTTATCCAGTGGTGATACTGGTTCAAAAAAGTCTAGGTCAAATTTCTGATCCGAATATCACTAAGAGATCAAAATGGCTTTGGGAAACACATTTCTGAGTTTTCTTTTTTTTTTTTTTTAAGGGTATTTATTCATTTGAAAGAGAGTGAAAGAGAGAGAGAGAGCATGAACAGAGGGGAGGGACAGGGGGGAGAGGGAGAAGCCAGCTACCCTGCTGAGCAGGGAGCCCAATGAGGGGCTTGATCCCAGGACGCTGAGATCTTGACCTGAGCCAGAGGCAGACACTTATCTGACTGAGCCACCCAGGCAGCCCCATTTCTGAGTTTTCATTTGCACAAAGCAGAGAATGACCTGACCATCCCAAGAAGTCACTAACCATGACTGGCATCTAAAAGAAGGGGTTCCTATGCATTATGCTATAGAGTTATTGTAAACATTAAATGAAATAAAATGTCTTTCCTAGATCTGGGAGCAAGGTAAAGAGGAGCTCTCTTTCCTGCCCCTGCCCTACTCCATTTATTTTCTCCTTTTCAGTTTATTTCAGTACAAATGTAGTGAGCGTCTATTCTGTGCTAGGCATTGTGTTAGTACTGGAATAAAAAAAAAACTGATTTGACTTACCATATTTTTAACAGCTTTATTAAGATACAGTACACATACACATGACACATGATTTACCCATTTAATGTATACAATTCAATGTTTTTTAGTATATGCTCAGGCTTCACAGTATTCAGTTTACTCTAAGAGTCATAACATGGTTTACTAAACAATTCCTTAGGTCCAGAGGAGAAGAGAACCGCCTTGGTTCCATCCTTAGATCTGCTTCTTCCATCAGAATAATGGTACCTACCACTTATTAAATACCACCTCTTAGAACTCAGTCTTGTTCCTAGTTGCTTTACAAATGTTATCTCATAATATGTTCCCAACAGCCCTGAAAACAAGTTTTATTTAACCTTCTTCAATGACAAAAATACTAATTGCCTAGCATTTGTCAGTTATATTATCCTGGAACCGGTACTTGTCTAGGCTCCATTTTTCTTTTCTCCCTCTTTCCCACCAGTTATTACTATAACTTTCCTCTAGTTCTTGAAGTTTGCTGGACTTCTTTGTGAAGGGGGAGAGGGATACAGGAGCAGTTAAGATGTTCGTGTTTCTGATGAGAATCACAAAGTCCAGATGCTTTATTTCGTACCATTTTTTTTTTATTGGGCAAGAGAATACCCATGCCTAGACATTAGAGGTGAATGTAAGATTACTGATGGGCTGTAGCTAAATAACAGTTGCTTCCAACCCTCAGTTGTGATTTAGAGAGATGTAAAAACATTTTCTTTCTATAAACTTTTAGGTGTTCGTTATTTTCAATCTCAGTTTTGCATTTTTTCCTCACAGATGGATCTAACCTTCTTACCAGTTAGTTACCTTCTCTGTATTGTGAATTCTCGTGCAAATGTTTTGTAGCAGATTTGTCTTTTTAAAAACAATCAAATAAACAAATGTAAAAACATGAAAACAAGCCGCTTTCAAATGTATGTACTAAAGATAAGGAACAGAAAGAATTTTTGGAACTTTGAAAGATGTATGGCTAGGAAAAAAATGATTCCCCTCAAGCCCCAGCACACAAAAATGTTCAGGTTGGCTAACTTTCTGGCACCAATTTAGATATTTTATATATTTGCTGTTGAATAATTAATATCGGATATTGAAGCTAATTTCCCTATTGTTTCTAAATCCAAGGATAAATGTTATTATAATGTATATAATTTTTAGGCTATGGGAAAAGCATTTAACAAAAGTGCCAATTAAAAGAAAAACTTCACCAATCTTAATAATTAATAATTGAAGTTGAACTACTTTAAATGAAGGGTGTGAATGAATAAGAAGTCAAAGTGTCCATTTTAAAATTAAGGGTTTGAAACTCTTAGGTTGGCTTTTAATTAAAAAAAAAACAGTTTTGATCATCAAGTTCAAGGGAGTTCTTTTGATAATTGCTTCTTTAATATTTAGTATTTTTAAAGCAGAGATGGTTAGATGCAAACAATGACTCATGGAACACTACATCAAAAACTAATGATGTACTGTATGCTGAATAACGTAACATAGTAAAAAAAGAAAAAAGAAAGCAGAGATGGTTAATATTTTTTGTCCATCTAAGCCTCATAATGTTGTTATTCTGAGTTTGGTATTTTTCTTCAATGGTATGCAAAGAAACAAATGTTCTAACGGTTTTATTTTATTTTGTTTTTCTAGGAGTCAGAGAATAATAAGTTATGTTCCCTGTATTCCTTCCGAAATACCTCTACCTCACCACATAAGCCTGACGAAGGGAGTCGGGACCGCGAGATAATGACCAGTGTTACTTTTGGAACCCCAGAACGCCGCAAAGGGAGCCTTGCCGATGTGGTGGACACACTGAAACAGAAGAAGCTTGAGGAAATGACTCGGACTGAACAAGAGGGTATGTGTGGACTTAACTGTTGGGCTTTATTCTTTCAAAGATTCCAGGCCTTTAAAAAAAAGTGAGTAGGATTTCAAGGGCCAAAGCAGTGCATAATTGGCACTAGCTAGGAAAAAAGTTATTCACAGGTTACCATGGTGATGGCAGATTTGATCCGTTGAGAGTATTAAGCAGATAGTTCCATTTTTCTAAAACTTTGGGCATTTTATTTTGTTCTTATGATAATAAATCAAGGTTTTAAACCGCAAGCTTTACCGTGAAAAAAGGTGTAGTATGGGAACTTTTGCAGCTGCAACTTTCTTTTTCTTTTTTTTCTTCCTTATTTCCTTTTGACGGGCAGTGTTTTATTATGAAAAGATCAACTGTTTAAAAAGAAAAGAAAAGCAAACAATAAAAACAAAACTAATTTGTTCCTCATTTTTTATAAATATTACAAATTTATAAATATTATCCTTTCACCTCCAAATTGTTGTAGAATTGAGAGTTGAGGTTTCTAATTTGTCAAAGCTAAATGCTCAAGAGGAAAGTGCTGTGACATATGACATCTATTAGATCATCCCAGCTACCTTCTCTACTCTCTTAAGAGATATACTTAGCTTTAGGACCTAGGTGAACTAGGTTCACCTAGGTCCTAAAAAACATGAAAGAAGACTCTAATAATATTTTTAAATCAAATAAATCAAGCCTAAGTGGTTGCTATACTATGTATGTTCTTTCGTTCTTTATGTGCAGATTTTAGACTTTGAAATGTACAGTAGTTTATGGTTCTGGATTTATTGCGAACACTGTAAGTTAAATTTAGAGTTCTTTGGCACTGTAGAGAAATGAGGACATAAGAGAATTTTTCATGTAACTTAATTTTATTCCTATGAGGGCTTAAAAGTTTAAGTTTCAAAATAATTTTTGTGTATGTGTCAATCATATCAGCACAAAATGAAGTTTCTAAAATGTATCACAACCCTTCCTGACTTACCAACCAGATGATATGACAGAGAAATGTAAATTTTTTTTTGATGATTCAGGGTCATGGTGCAGTAGACTATGAACTCCAATACCTATCTAATAATTATGTGGCCCTGGGTAAGTTCTTCAGTTTCCCTGAGCCACAAAATTTAAAATTTGGTGTGATACTAATATTTGACTTGGTAACTCAAACATTTTGAGAATTAACTATAATAATGAACATAGAAGTCTCTGATGAGTAGTCAACTACATAAATTTGGGGTATTGTGATAATTATCATATTATAAATGTCAATTGTTTTATCTGGCTATAATGTGATGATGCCCCCAGAGATCATTGAGATAATTAGGACTATTTGGCTTTATGGTTATTTCTCTGCAATTATGAGACTTTTGAGTTCATGTGTTTGCTTGATACAGGTATCTTTTGGTGCATGCACCATCTGTGTGCGTGTGTGTCTGTGTGTATGTGTGTATGTTGGAGTCTCTTCTTTCAATATCAGATTGCAGGCTGTTACTTTTTACATTGTGAATAATTTCTAGTTTGTTTCTCTTTTCATTTATAAATTATGAAAATAGATGATCACAGCCTCTGGACCATAAGTAAAATATGAACATATATGTCTGGGCAAGTTGCTGAGAGATTCTGGGTATTATGTATTATCTTTAGTTCATGGACTTTTGGCTGCACAGACACTTTATTTTCCCCTACTTGGCTATGTTCTAGCATAAATGAAGCTGTCAGATCAATAATCTCTAAAGAAGTGAGATTGCTAGATTATTTTAATTATGATTTACCAAAAAGATGATTTAGTCCTATAAGAAAGTGGTTTTCAAAATTCCTTAGTGAGCTCTTTAATGTAGAAGTAAACTGATTTGTGATTTTTTTTTCCCCAGTGTGAACTCCTAAGAAATTTAAAATATTTTTTCTCTTGTACTCATAGTTTTTTATTCTTCCTCTTTATTACTGTGTGTTAAAGATTTGGTACAAGAGAGACACTTACAAGATGAGACCTCTCATTTAAGAGCACTTTATCACTATATTCCTACTATCAAAGAATGTTTTTATGTACTTTACTGAACTTTGTTTTCTACAGTATATATATTTTAGGCATCAGAATTTCAGGCATTTTTTAGTGTGCATTAATGTATATAATGTATTAAGTATAAATAAGAAGTGATAAAAGTATGCTCATCAAACTTATAGATTCTACAAATCTGGGAGGAACATTGAATAAAATTCATGAAAGAAATAAAACTCAAAAGGTTTGACAAACCAAAAATATGAACTTAAAACTAGCCCATCAAATAAAATTTAATAGATCTTATTGTTAAGTCCAGAGCTCGTGACCAAAACTCCTAGCTGCACAAATAATTACTGAAGGAAATTCAAATAGCAGATACATGAATTTAAGAAAGTACACTGGGCTCAGCATGATGAATAATGCCAAAAATTTGATAGTGCTGTCTCAGCCAGCATTACTAGAACTACAGTATGTAGCATTCAAAAGGTGGTAGTCCCATTGAACTCCCTGCTCAGTAGAATGCCTCTGACTTATGGTGTTGAGTTGAGAATCACCACACTTTAAGAGGGACTAAAAAACATTGGGATATTCTCAGAGAACAGTTGACATGATAACAGACACATAATTACATCACAAGAGGAATGGTTGAAGGAACTAGTAATATTAATCCCGGAGAAAATAGATGAAGGATGACATGATGGTTGTCATGTGGAGGAGAGATTGGGTTTATTCTATGTAGTTGCATAGGGATTGGATGAAGACCAGTGAAAAGAAGTTACAAGGAACCAGATTATCATTTAAAACAATATTAACTGCCTAACAGTTATACCTGTCCATGTATAAGACTAATCTTCTTTGGAAGATAATAAATTGTCCTTGGAGGTATGTGGCAATCTTAATTACAAGTTTTCTTTTTATTTTGCAAGGTGATAGTAGAACTCAGGGATTCTTAACTATTTTTTTTTTTTGACCATGGATTTTCTTGGTAGTCAGTGAAGCCTACAGGTTATTTCTTAGTTTAAATGCACAAAGTAAAATTCATGGAATTATAGAGAAAATGAATTATATTAAGATGTTAAATAACTCCAAAATTTTATGATATGGTAGAAAATGCCTCTTAACTAACACATTAAACAACAAGATCTAATGAAGGGACTCAAAATATCAAAATTTTAATGTAATGATAAACATAAAAGATATTTTAAGATATCACTAACCAGTACAATGTGCCAGAAAAATATATTGTAATTCTATTGGTTACAGTATCACAAATGCTATGAATATTTTATGGTTTTTGCCTGCATACACAATTTAAGGAAGTGCAAATTTTCAATTAGAGGTTTGCGAAAAGAATTTTTCCATCCAGGTTCACCATCCAAGGCCCCTTGAATCCTGTAGGTGGGCTCTTGGGGTCTATGGACTCTAGGTTAAGAGTCCCTATGCTACATAATATGGGGCACCCATGATGAGTAAAACAACAGTCTAACTTTAAAGAGTTCATATTCTTGTAAGAGGTATAGGATATATACAAAATGAACTCTAATTCAGTGTCTAATACAGGAGTTTACAGGACACATTGCACTGGCCTAGGAAGCCATGGGAAGGTTCTAAAGGGAAATGGGTCTTAACTGGTCTTGGAGAATGAAGGATTTAGATAGGCAGAAATGGAGGAGAAGGACATTTCAGACAGAAGGAACGGGCAGAGACCTTTAGAATAGCCAACAGTTCAGGTTCTAATTTAAAGTATGTGAAGATGCATATGGGATATAAGACTGAAAAGATAGGTTTTGTTCAGATCACTGTGGCTCTTTAATTCTTGGCTAAGGAGTTTGTGCTTTAAAATGAAGATCATGGAAGAACCATTGACAATTTCTTAGTGCAACATGGTGATGAATTTAGAGCTATCCTTCAGGAAGTCCATCTGGTGGCACTGTGTAGGATGTGTAGGAGCACAAGAGACCGGGAGAAAACTGTTTCAGGCTGGAGATAAGGAGGGCCTAAAACTAAGGCAGCAGAAATGAGAAAGGAGGAGTGGGTGAATATGGAAAAGATATTAGGAGATAGAATTGTTAGGAGTTGACATTTAAGTGAGGAGACCAGGGGAGAGGAATGGTTCAAATGTTGCTTAGAGTTTTTAAACTCTGGGTGAGTAGGAAGGTTGTAATACAATTACTAAAAAAATAATAGCGGAACATGTTTTGGAGATGGGGGCCATGAATATTTCTATTTTCTACTTTGAGTTTGATTCCTAATTTTAATTGTCTGCTTGGAGAAATACTACAGAACAGGATAATGGGATCTCTGACTCTATAAAACTATATTTCAGGTCTATGGAGGTAAAATAGCTTCACCAGTATTTGCTTGGCTTTGACCATTTAAAGCCCCAGGTCTCTCTCCTCAGGTTGGGCAGCTCTTATCCCAGCGGACATAAAAGGGCTTTCAAATGCATTACTTGCCTCGCTCTCACCTCTGTTTCCTGGTTTGAAGGCCATACCTTATGAATGAGAAGCCTGTGTGATTGGCATAATAAATGACTTTTCCTGAGTCATTCTTGTCCTGGAGAATGTTTGACTCTATCAGACTAAATACCTTCCCCCTCACTTCCCCTCATATACAGGAACTGATCTATAAAAAGTTTATTTATTATGGTCTATTTTAGAAACAATATCTACATGATAAAACATTAGGGATGTTATTCTCTTAAAGGCAGATCCTTTCATCAGCCAAATAATTGTCCAGTGTTCTATCTGCCATTTCTCAAGAAATGTCTTCTTCAGAACAGTGATTTGACTGGATTGCTGAAACACTGATGAACAAAGGTGTTCTGTCTGAAGTGCCTCCTCTGAAAGTGAGATTTGCGGGAAAATAGACAAGGTTTCTGTTTTGTTGCAAATTTAACCTTGATTTTTTTTGGTCATAGGTAGGTAGGAAGATAGATGATAGATGAGAGAGAGAGACAGACAGATGGATGGATGGAGGCATAGAATGAATATGAGAATCTACCTTTTAAAACCCTGTTGATATTGGTGGGTAGAATATGCAGAAAGACTGATTATCTGTTCAGGTTAAAATGCTTCCAAGATAAAAATCCTTCTGCTGTGATTAAATGATGAATTTTAGTTATCCTTGTATCACCCATCTTGTTGCCAATGTAGCTGGGCTCTAACATAAGCGACAGTTGTCAGAAAATGAATACTTTAAAAAGGACTTCTATATCTAAATACATATATTTAATCAGAGAGTCCTTTGGCTTCTGAAAATAAGTTGTCTAATGAGAATTTCATTTGAGCAGCTGCGACTGAGGAGGTCAACAGGCATTGCCTAGGAGAATATGGCCCAGCTGGTTAAATCTGGTTGTTGTCGTGATTTAAATGGTCAAGTGCTGCTTGTAATCCAGGACCGTCTGTTTGTAAAGGGAAGAGTGAGTGCTTCAGCATAATGTACAGCTGTTTTAATCTCTCTTTAATAATAGTGCTTCAGCCACTATCATGTTTTGTGTATCATACTACTAAGTGTATGATCCTAGGCCGAGTGGTCTGCTTTGGGTCAGGTTCTGGAGGCATGTGCTTGCAGGGAAAGGGATACAATGATATAAACCTCGACTCTCTGATGAACTAAAACCTTCTTTCTCACTTTTTGGCTCTTTTAAAAGATATATTCTTTAGGTCATAATTATTGTGGTCAAGAGGGAGTGATAAAGCTTGTAGTTAGATAGAAACATTTGAATACGCGAACTCTGATAGAGACCGTGAACTTAATGGAAAGTATGCAGGGTTTAGGTACAGTTGCATAGGCTATACGTTGGACAGAAATTAGAATATTTGTCCAGTGGAATTGTGTGCCACAAGTTATCATGATAATGAAAGTATGTGGTTTCATTTGACTGTGTATGTGGAGAAAGGGCCAGGAGCATTTGAGCTTTGGATTCCTGGTGGGATAGGCTTTCCAATGGATTATGCAGCTGTTACCCCGCACAAGAATGAACATGTGTTTATGTGTATATCTGACAGATTATTATCATTATTCATATCCCTAAACAATAATTTGGATTTTTACATGTATTTTTTACTGAATTGTATTAAGTTAGCATGTATGTTGGTATATGTAGCTTATCTGATAGCTTTTGCCGTACTAAAGGAGGAATGTGGCATACTCTAAATGATGGGGAAACTCAGTTTTGAAAGTCATGATTCTGAGTGAGCTGGATTTGTGTTTGACCATAAATTATATCTTTTGGAGGGGCAGTATAGCCTCCCAATTAAGAATGTGTGCTCTGGAGCTTGAGTGCCTGTGTTTGAAACCTAGTTCTCCATTTGCCATGTGAGTGGCAGAGGGCACCTCTCTGTGCCTGTTTTCTCAATAAAAAATTGGACATAATTTTTTTTAGTATATATATTTTTTAGTATAAGGATCAAGATTTAGTTAATGCAACGAAAGCACTTAAAGCATTACCAGCATGTAGTAAGTGCTCAATAGAGGTAGCCAACATTATTTTCTAGCTGTATGACCTTGAACAAATTACTTAGTCCTTTTGTGCTTCAGTTCCCTCACCTGTAAAACTGGATGAATGATACCTACTTTGCAGGGTTGTGTGAGGATTTCACATATTAAATATATAAAACACATAGCTTCTATAATTATAATTGTTATTACTGTTGCTATTATAATTGCCATTACTGTTATTATTTGAAGCAACATTTTTAAAGAGAAATATTAAGGAATCTCCTCTTTCGCCACAGACAGAATCATAGGAAATGTCCCATGGTGTTAGGGGATTTAGCATTTGGCAGCAATGACGTTCCTTTTTTCTGGAAGAGCAATTCAGTTTAACTCTCCTTTCAGGCTTTTTGGAAAAGCTGATACTAAAGTTTCCCCACTGGAAGCCAATCTTCCCTGCTGAGAAATATGTGGAATATGATGTTGTCAGTGAGAGAGGTTGGTAAAGCCTTGGATGAGGTTTTCAGATAGCACCCAGTTAAGAGCAATGTGTTCCTGTTAGAGGGAAAAAAAATCTATTAAAAGCCCATACTAAAAAGAAAACAAAACAAAAGTTTAACATTCATACCATGCTAGGACATCAAAAGAATTTTTTAAGGCAGAATATATGGATTTTAGGTTTGCCACCATTGTGATTGAAGGTTATATTGGTGAAGCATTTAGAATATTTGAGATCCAAACCCTTCTTTATATTTCTCATTCATGGGAAAAATCGGAAAGGTTTTGGATTTTTGCATAAGAAACACATTAAGTATTCATTACAAACGCCCCAGAATTATTATTTCAAATAAGTTGGAAATTTCAAGTCATTTAAATGCTGAAGTTCCCCAAGACCACTCATACTCCAAGTGAAGAAGCAATCAGGTATTCAGAGCAATGCTGATGCAACTTGATTTCAGTTCATTTTTTCTTCTCTTTAAAATACTCCATCTTTCCTCCCTATGATATTTTTATCCTTGCTCCGTTTTAAAGAATTTGTATATTCATAGTAAATAGTTATCTAGTACCAGATAGTTTAAATAAATGTATTTTCTGAAAGTATTGTACAATTAGGGATTAAAATGAGCTAGAACTACTGGTTTTTGAATTATGAAAAGAATTATATTTGGTATGTTTTTGTGTGAAGTATATTTGCTTTCTAATTCCTTGGAAGCTGGACATCCTCTTATATAATTTTATTAACAATATCATCAGCCTGCATCCTGTGAGCCCCAGACATTCTGGGCAAATCTTGGCTATTTCAATTTGCTGTTGTTTTCTAACTCCCACTTACAATGTCGGCAATATAGTTGGTGGAATCTTTTTCTTAACTTCATTTTACGTGTCTCTGCCTTGAAAAGATACTTCATATTTCTTGGCTCATTTCTCTTCCTGCAGATTTAAACATTCTTTTCTTAAAGCTCGAAGAATGTTAAGAACAGATGCAGGCAATTGCTTTTGATTTTTTTCTTCTTCACCTGGGAAGCAAGAAGGTGCTCTCCTGGCATTTTGTTGTTTAGAAAGAGGATACAGATTTCTGATGGTTTGATGAAATAAGTCATATCCTTATGTGATTTTTGAACATGTAGAATTTGAGTGTGTTGTTAGCATTTCACATTTTTTCCATTGAAAATTTATTAGATCGACTTCTTCAGGATTTATGCTGGGATTCTAAAAAGTAATAGGAGGGGTGGTTTTTGAATTCATATTTTTTTCTTATATAATATATATGTAAATTACAAAGAAAAATGAATATAAAAGGAAGCGGGAAAATTAAATATGTGTTTATTATGTCGTATATGATACATAAATGTTATAAGGCATAAAAATTAAATGCCTGGGAATTCATCATCCAACTTAATATAAATTATTACTATTGAATCTACTTATGTTTTCTTCACCTGTGCAATCCATTTGTTTTCTACCTAGATGTAACTGCTGCCAGAACTTTGTGTTTATCACTTTCCCTTTTTGTTTTAAAACAGTTTTATATGTCCCTAAATTATGTTGTTTGGCTTTGTTTTAGAACTTTGTAAAAATGGTACTACACTGTAACCTTCTGCACCTTGCTTTTTATATTCATAATTATATTCTAAGCTCCATTTTGCAGTATATGGCTCTAGTTCATTTTCATTTTTGTATAAAATTCCATACATTACTCCACAGAATGATATATAGGAGTATATTTTCTTGTCTACTGTGTCTGGACACTTGGATGCTATTGTTTTCTGCTAGTAAAAACAAAGGTGCTATGAACATTCCTGCACCTGTCTTCTGATGTACATGTGCACGAGTTTCTTCTCTAGGGTGTATTTCCAGGAGTGGAGCTGCTGTTGATGAATATTTGTATTCTTTTTCCACTCTGTTGGAAAACATTACACAAAGAAGTTGGGGCTACAGTGTGTGTGTGTGTGTGTGTGTGTGTGTGTGTGTGTAATATAATCCTTGAAAGCTTTAACTTAACTGCCTATATACCTTTTGGTTCCACCTTCCACCTTCAAAATGTCTAGTACAGGTTTCTTTTTATCATTGAGCTTTTCAGAAGCTCACAGGAGCCTTTGATGGACCCTTCACTGCAATTTTCCTTTTTCCTTTTGTTGTATCTTAATAGAATTCTTCAACCTTTCTTTCAACTATGAGCACAAGTGTATTGTCATTCTCCCACTGGACTATGATTACTAGGTTTGTTAAGAAACACTCCCCCCACTTTTGATCCTCTTTATTGACGTTTCCAGCTTGGTATGGTTTTTGAATTAAAGAAATTCCTGATCTCTAGCCATATCTGGTCCCCAGTTGTTTTTTTTTCTTAAATACCTACTTCAAATTCAAGACTAACTAGCAAATCTGTTGATTATTGCCACTGTACTACCTAGCCATTTATTATTCTATAGACAGTTTTCTAACCAGTTGACTTATTAGCTGGAAATCTTTACCTTTTCCTTAGAATGTTTAATTTTAGAATACTTTGAAATACTGGCCTGGTTTTGATATGTATTCTTGTCTTGACTCTGGTAACTGGGTAGTACCTAATAATTGATTAATTAGCTAATTAATTGATCTTAGCAAAGTTTCTTAATTCAGGAAACATGGACATTAGTCTAGCATTAAAGGCCAAATTTTAAAACTTTATGCTGCTCTGATTTTCTTTTAGAATTTGTATCTCAATTTTAGCACCATCAGTGATTTTCTTTTTCAAACTGTTTTCAGGCTAGAAGTCATCGGAACCAATCTCATGATTCATTTTTCTTTTATTATGCTTGAAATCACTTACTTTACTGTTCTCTGTCTCTTTTTTCTGGTGTTATAATCTTTATGAAGCTAGAGATAAAAACTCCTATCCAATTTTGATGTGTGAAAAGTCATTGTCCAATGAGGTACTTATGGACAAAGCCATAGATAATTGGCTCAGAAGGTGCTGTGTATGGTTTGAGAGATTGGCAAACAGAATGGGATGTTGGTAGGGTACCATGATCCAGAAGAAGTAAAGGTCAATAAGTCTACCTTTTGTCTGGGCTGTTGTTGGGGGGATTTGGGCCTTAGAGGGAATTCATGGCCATAATTATTAACCATATAGGGCTGTGGTTTAATGCTGATAACTGTGACACTTAGACCTATCATAGTTTTCTTAATTTATGTTTTGAGTGTTTAAGTATAACTGAGAAGCCATAACTGAGAGGCAGGCAACTCCCATAGTGAAGTCATAATACATAGACCATCCAGTAGCATTGGGAGTGCAGAAGTTAGAGGCCCATGAGCATTCCTAATTGCTTTCAGATAATGAATTAAAAGTGTGTAAATACAAATAGATGGTTAGAAAGAAATTGAAGGTATAATGAAAAATAACTATGAAAAATGTGACAAATTATTGAATTATTTGCAATAGGAACCACACAGCAATAGCAACAGCAGTAGAAACACTATGCTAATATTTGACTTGTGAATGAAGGCAACCTCTAGTCAGTGGGCAGTCTATAGGCTAGCTTACAAACTGTGTATGCTGCTATTCCATTCCATTACAGAATGCAGCTGTAATTTGTTTAATTAGAACTTTTTAGCAGATCCTTCAGAAATACCTCTTTAAGTTTTTGCTTGTGTCGTAGATGGGAGAGATGGGGAATTTAAAAATTATTGCATAAGCAAAATGTTGTTTTGGAGCTATCTCTCTGTTTTCAGATAGAAGAGAAAGTCTGGAGGAAAATACAGTACATACTGAATGTATAGAGTCCTAAAAATGATCCTGTGATCAATTTTGATAATTTTTATGATATCACATATAATGATAGTGTTACTTTGGAATACAGAGGACAGCAGTAAATTAATGTTGTTTACTTATAAATATTATTGGCACAAATCTCATGTGTACCAAGCTTATGTATTAATTTTATTTTTTCCATTGTTAATTTTAATTTGACTTTTAAGCCATTAACTAATAGCAGAATGTTTGATCTCATTTCTAGGTAAACTTCCAGTTACTTTAGGACTCAACTTTAGTCAGTTAGAATCATGCCCCTTTTACTTCTTCATGATATTATCTGATAGTCAGAGGGTGTAGGTATTTTACTATCATTGGAGCATTGGTATCTGGCCATGATCATCAATCTCTGTTATTCTTAGAATAAAATTCATTGCTTAAAATCCAAACACTGTACTCTGGCTTTCAAGGCTCATCTTACATTCTTATATTACGTTACCCCTTTCTCAGGCCATTCCAGCTTCATTGGGCCTGTTTTTTTCCCCCCCTCTCAAACATGTATTAGTTCCCTACTTTTCCGTGTATCTAGAATGATCTTCCTTGAGATCCATGTATCAATATACATGGATCCTTCTTGTCATTCAGATCTCAGCTTAATTATCACTTTTTCAGAGAAGTCTTACTAAATCTTTAAATTCTAAGTAGACCCCAGTTACTCTTTACCATATTAACTCTATTCAATTTTTACCTTAGCATTTTCTACTCCTTAATATGCTTTTTCATTTGTCTTCCTTTTGTGTCTCTCTCACTTGACTAAAGGGGGGAAATCAGTGACAGCAGAGACTCTCTGATTTGTCCACTGCTGTATTCCCAGTGCTTAATAATGACTAGGACACAACACCCTTATTAAATGTTTGTTGATTGAATAAATGAGTGAAGGTTGTTAAGTGATCTGAAGTGGTGTCTCTTGTTCTTTCTTCTGCCTCTATTGTCCTGGCATTTACTTTTTTTCTCTCTACATTCAGCCCTCTCTTAACCATATCTTTGTCTTTCATAATATTGGAGGTCAATATAGGAAATCAAAGTAATTTTATCTTTTCATGGCCTTTTCTTCTCTCCGTTTTTGTACACATTTACTGTTCAAAAGTCAGCTGCTAATGGGAATGTAACTCCAGATAGTATGTTCTTTATTTCTAACACTTTATCATTTCAAAGATGTTATATAAATGGAATCACACAATATGCATTTGTTTGGAATTGGCTTTTTTTTTTTTTAGATTTTTTTTTCTTTTTTTACTTTATTTAAGCTTTATTTAAACATATGATGTAACCCCACCACCCTCACCCAAACCCTCTTCCCCCCACCCCCCTCAGTTTGTTTTATGACATTAAGAGTCTCTTTTGGTTTTTCTCCCTCCCGATCCCATCTTCTTTCATTTTTACTTTTCCTACCACCTTAACTCCCACCCCCGTTGCATCTCCACTTCCTCATATCAGGGAGATCATGTGGTAGTTGTCTTTCTCCAGTTGACTTATTTCGCTAAGCAAAATACGCTCTAGTTCCATCCATGTCGTCGCAAATGGAATTGGCTTTTTTAAAACTCAGCATAATTCCCCAGTGATGCATCCATGTTGTTGCATATATCAATAGTTCATAATATTTTTTATTGAGGAACAGTATTCAGTGGTGTTTCACATGTATGTACCACAGTTGTTTAACCAGTTACTGGTTGAAAGGCATCAATTCAAAATCCAATTTTTGGCTATTATAAATAAAGTTGCTATGAACATTTGTGTATAGGTTTTTGTATGAACCTAAGTTTTCATTTCTTTGGAATTCATGTCCAGGAGTATGATTGCTGGGTTGTACAGTAATTGATATTTAGTTTTATAAGAAACTGCCAGCTATTCCAGAATAGCTAAAGCTGTTTTACATTCCCATCAGCAATGTATGAGTGATCTAGTTTCTCTGCATCTTTGCCAGAATTTGATTTTTTTAATGTTTATTTTAGCCATTCTGATAGTATGTAGTGATATCTCATTGTGGCTTTAAATTGTATTTCTCTTAATGGCTAATGATGTTGAACATCATTTTATGTGTTTGTTCACCATCTGTTTATCTATCCTCTTTGGTGAAATGTCTATTCATGTCTTTCGTCTATTTTTTAATTGGATTGTCTTTTACTATTGAGTTGGCAGAGTTCTTTATTACTGTAGCTACTAATCCTATGTCAGATATGTGATTTGCAAATATTTTCTTCCAATCTGTAGTTTGTCTTTTTGTCCTTTTTACATAGGCTTTCACAAAGCAATAGTTGATACCTTCAAAGAGGTAGTGTTAAGCAATTTTTCATTTTATGTATCATGCTTTTGTTGTCAAGTCTAAGAACACTTTGCCTAACCTCCTATTCTAAACATTTTTCTAAAATATTTGTAGTTTTACATTTTAGATTTAAATCTATAATCCATTTAGAGCCAATTTTTGTGTCAGATGTGAGATTTAGGTCACATTTTTTAATAAAGATTTAATTTATTTATTTGAGAGAGAGAGAGAAAGTGAGAGCCAGAGCATGAGCAGAGGAGGAGAGGGAGAGGATGGAGCATACTTCTGGTTGGCAGGGATCCCAACTTGAGGCTTGATTCAGCACCCTGGAATCATGACCTGAGCTGAAGGCAGATGCTTAACCGACTGAACCACCCAGGAATCCCTAGGTCACATTTTTAAATGAGGTGTGAAGTTTAACGGTGTCATTTTGAGTTAGCAAGGTCGTAGGATACAAGATCGACACATAAAAATCAATCACATTTCTATATATTAGCAATGGACATGTGAAAACTGAAATTAAAAACACAATACTATTTGTAGTTGCTCCAAAGAAAATGAAGAATGTAGGTATACACTTAAAGCATGTGCAGGATCTGATGCCACAATTACAAAATGCTGATAAAAGAAATGAAAGAAAACCTAAAGAAATGGCAACACATACCATGTCATGGATTGGAAGGCTCAACATGGTAAAGATGTCAGTTCTTCCCCAAATAATCTATATGTTTAATGCAATTTCTATCAGAATTCATATGCATAGACAAGCTTATTCCAAAATTTATATAGGAAGGGGCAGACCCTAGAATACCTAAGATAATCTTGACAAAGAAGAGCAAGATGTTAGGAATCCCTCTACCCATATCAAGGCCTACAATATAGCTACAGTAATCAAAACAATATGGTTTTGGCAGAAGAATAGATACAATGATCGATGGAATATAGTAGAGAACACACAGAACTGCAAAAATATGCTCAACTGATTTATGACAAAGATGAAAAGTTATTTGCTATTTTATATATATTGGTCTTGCCTCCCAAGAAGATTTAAATTTCCTTGAGGACACAGACGTATCTTTTAGTCTATTTTCACAATGCCTAGTATAGATCTTAGCATGTAATATACGTATAAAGCTAAAAACCTACTGATTTATGAAAGTTTTCAGGTATGAATAATATTATGGTGTAAAGGAGATAAATAGACTCGGTTTTTAGGGAGCACTCCTTCATTTAAGTAAAACATACATATACCTATTTAAATTATTATTTATTTCCATAACTATTTATTAAGCTCTTTCATCTGGTAGTATAGTGGGCCTGGGCTGGGAAAAGGTAAAAGTGGAGAAAGAGGAGGTGGAAAAAAGGAAGATGAATATAGAGATGAACAGATATTGGTTTTTAGTAACTCATAATTAGTGAGAAACACACACACACACACACACAAAGTAATCATATTAGAATAAATGCTGTAGTAGAAGTTGCTTAAAATGCTGTGGGAATACAAAAGGGGGCTATCATTTTTGTCTAGTAAATCTAGGAAATGATTTATAGACTTTTGAGCTGGATTTTGATGAATTGTAAACTATTTATAGTGACCAAGAGATATAATAGAATCTCAGGTAGAGAAAACAGCATTTTATAAAGTTTCAGAGATATGAATAAACCCATGAGTTTGGTGAATTCAGAGGTTCAGTGTGGTTGGACAGGAGATATGACTGAGAAAATAGATTAAAGCCTTTCTGAAGAGTTTGAATTTTATCTTTTGGGTAGTAGGGAGCAGCTGAGAGCTTTAAGTAAGAGGAGGCATAACATAATTGGATGCATTTCTTATAAAAGAAACTTTGGTGGCATTTTGACTGTCAGTTGGAAAGAGACAAGACCAAATGCAGGAAAATCTGCTAGTAGGCTATTTTAATGGGTCACATATGTACTGATAAGGGTCTTTACAATTAAGGCAGTGTCAGGGAATAGAGAGGAAGAATCAGCTTTTAGTTATATATTTGAGGTTGCTAATTAGATATGGTATATGAGGTTAGGGAGAGAGATGAATATGATTGAAGTATCATAGCAGAGAGATTCAATGATGAGGCTATTAAGATGGTGAATAATAATAAGAAAAGTTGGTGAATATAGATAGATAAAGTTTGGGGAGAAGGTTTGGTTTAGAAATACTGAGTTTGAGCATTCTGTGAAAGTAGATACATTCAGTAGGCAGATGTAGGACTGATTATCCTGGAGATTAGGAGAAAGAAGTACTCCTTGACCCCCTGCCTTTTTTTAAATGAAGTGTAATTAACATACAGTGTTACATTAGTTTCAGATGTACGATATAATGATTCAACAATTCTATACATTACTCAGTTCTCATCAAGATAAGTGTACTCTTAATCCCCTTTATCTATTTCCTCCCTCCCCCACCACCTCCCCTCTGGCAACATCCAGTTTGTTCTTTGCATTTAAGAGTTGGTTTTTCATAAGAGACTCTTTTTTTTTTTAAAGATTTTATTTATTTGTTAGAGAGAGAGAGAGCACGCGCGAGCACAGGCAGACAGAGAGGCAGGCAGAGGCAGAGGGAGAAGCAGGCTCCCTGCCGAGCAAGGAGCCTGATGTGGGACTCCATCCCAGGATGCTGGGATCATGACCTGAGCCGAAGGCAGCCACTTAACTAACTGAGCCACCCAGGCATCCCCTCATAAGAGACTCTTAATCTCACAAAACAAACTGAGGGTTGCTGGGGGTTGGGGGGGAGTGGGCTAGGGAGAGGGTGGTGGGGTTATGGACATTGGGGAAGGTATGTGCTATGATGAGTGCTGTGAAGTGTGTAAACCTGGTGATTCACAGACCTGTATCCCTGGGGCTAATAACATTATATGTTAGTAAAAAAATAAAAAATTTAAAAAAAGAGTTGGTTTTTTTGTCTGTCTTTTTTTCTTTGTTTTATTTCTTAAATTCCGCATATGAATGTTGTCATATGGTATTTTTCTTTTTCTGTCTTACTTCATTTAACATACTCTCAGGGTTCATCCATTGTTGCAAATGGCAAGAGCTTATTTTTTGTGGTTGAGTAATATTCCTTTATATATATTATGTATATAATATATATAAGTGGTTATATATATATATATATATATATCTCACTTCTTTATCCATTCATCTGTGGATGAACACTTGGATTACTTTCATATTTTTGCTATTATAAGAAATGCTACAATAAATATAGTGATGCATATATCTTTTTGAATTAGTATTTTACATTCTTTGGGTAAATACCCAGTGGTGGAATTACTGGATCATATGGTAATTCCATTTTTAATTTTTTTGAGGAACATCCATACTGTTTCCCACAGTGGCTGAAACAGTTGCATTTCCACCAATAGTGCATGAGGGTTCCTTTTTCCCCACATCCTCATCGACACTTGTTATTTCTTGTTAATTTTAATTTTAGCCATTTAACCATTTAACCATTGTGATAGGTGTAAGATATCACCTTGTAGTTTTGGTTAGCATTTCCCTGATGATGAGTGATGTTGAGCATTGCTTCATATGTCTGTTGGCCATCTGTATATCTTCTTTGGAAAAATGTCTATTCAAGTCCTTTGCCCATTTTTATTTTTTAATTTTTCTAATTTAATTTAATTTAATTTTTTTGCTGTTGAGTTGTATAAGTTCTTTATATATTTTGGATATTAACCCCTTATTGGATATATCTTTTGCAAATATCCTTCCCATTCAGTAGGTTACCTTTCTGTTTTTGTTGATGATCTCCTTTCCTGTGCAAAAGCTTTTTATTTATAATGGTGTAATCCCTGTAGTTGAATATTGCTCTTGTTTTCCTTGCCTGAGGAGGCATATCTAGAAAAATGTTTCTACAGCCAATGTCAAAGAAACCAAAGGCATCCAAATAGGTAATGAAGTACAGAAGACCCTAAAAATCTCACCAAAAACTATTAGAACTGATTAAATGAGTTTAGTAAAGTCACAGGATACAAAATTAATATATAGGAATATGTTGTGTTTTTATGCACTAATAATGAAGTAGAAGGAAGACAAATTAAGAAAATAATCTCCTTTACAGTGGCACCCAAAATAATAAAATATCAAGGAATAAACTTAACTGAGGAGGTGAAAGACCTGTACTCTGAAAACTATAAAACACTGATGAAAGAGATCAAAGATGACACAATACTAAAACAGAACTAGAACAAATAATACTAAAATTTATGTAGAACTACAAAAGACCCTGAATAGCTAAAGATGTTTTGAGGAGTAGGAGCAATGCTGGAGGTATCACAATCCCAGATTTCAAGATATACTACTAAGCTGTAGTAATCAAAACAGTATGGTGCTGGCACAAAATAGGCACATAGATCAATGGAACAGAATAGAGAGCCAGAAATAAATTCACACTTATAAAATCAATTATTCTACAATGAAGGGGGCAAGAATCTTTTCCCCATATACAATGGGGAAAAGATAGTCTCTTCAATAAAATGTGTTGACAGCTACATGCAAAAGAATGAAAATGGACCTCTTTCTTACTCCATACACAAACATAAACTCAAAATGGATTGAAGACATAAATGTGAGACCTGAAACCCTAAAACTCTTAGAAGAACACATAGGCTGTAATTCCCCTTGTCTCCTTTCTATCTTTGTTATAAACTTAAACTTTTTCTCAGAGAACTCACTGAAGCTTTCAACTGGCCTCAAATTTGCTCCTCATGTGACAGCTTTGTAATCTCTCATTCCATCCATATAAGAGAAGAAAAGCAACTATAGGCCAGTACAGGTCATGTGTGTCTTATCTCTTCGGGTAAACTCAATTAATTTTGTGGCCCAGTGGTTCACATTGTCAGTAGCATTGATATCACCTTGGAGCTTATTAGAAATACAGATTCTAGGGCCTCACCCCTTACCTACTGAATCAGAAAGTCTGGGATGCGGCCCAGCAACCCATGTTTTAACAAGCTCACCAGGTATTTCTGATGCGCATTGATGACTGAATGCTATGATATAAGAACTATACTGCATTACATTGTACGAGGCCATGCTGTGCTATTGCTCAAACCATATAATACGATGCCGTGAAGTCAGCTTCCTACTGGGAAACATTTCCAGCCATCTTCATGATCAATAATTGTCTAACAAAGGATAAAATAATGGATAAATTGACTTGATAAAGAAGTAGGATGAAAGTACAACCTACAGGCTATATATGTCAGGGTGCATAGGTATTGCCTTTTCATTGTATTACTTTCTCCAAATCCTATTTCATATAAGTCTATATATCTGAGAGCTAGAAAATAAAATTGGTACATTATCTAAAGAAAAATGGAACTCAGGACTGCTTTAGTAGTTTAGCAGATAGTTCAGGTGATGGCGTTAGGGGCTCTGGTTAGGGAAGAGAAGCTGATGAGGGAAAGAAGAAAGGTTCTTGCGTGGTTTCAAGGGTATTCATCTGGATTCAGATTTTATTTCAGTTCCTGTACCTTGATCAAAGGGTATAGTGTCCAGGTCATAGCATATGATCCCTTATCTGAGGGTGCGTAACAGATATTACCGGGTGATGAGCCAAATTTAATATGGAAAACAAAGCCCCTCGTGTTTGGGCTTTAAGAAGGTTAACATTTAATTGCCAAAGAAAATCTTGTATTCTTGTTAGTCATGTGGATCATGAAGTGTTGAGGTGGCCTGGGCATAAGTGAATTTCCTAGTTGTTTAGGTGAACAGCCTCAGGTTTCTCTGGTGATGAACTTTAGTTTTTGTTAGTCCCACTTGCTCTGCCATTCCTGCTGTTTTGCAACAGGGCTTAAAAGTGCTTTAAGTGCTTGTGACCGTGGTAATGAATGAAAATGTCTTTCCAGCACTGAGAGGATTGCATTAGACTGAATAGTCACCTCACTTGTAAAAGCACTATTAGAGTGGGGCAGCTGTAAGTAAGGATAACGATTTGTGTCCACTGCTTATTTACTGAAAATTGTCAATGTATTATTTATTGAGAGCTCTCCAGACAGTGCTTGTCAGAATAAAAATGTCAGCTCTGAGCAAAATGTTATAATACATAATAAAAATGCTAGGTACGCATTTTAGGGAGACAACTAATTAGACCTGCTATTTCTTAAGGAAGGGGTAGTAAAAATGTCTAATATTGTGGATTTCTCCATTTGTATAAGTCCTTTTCTTTTCCCCCTGCTCAGCTCAATACTTGGTTTAGAAACTTAGCAGGCCTGAGAAATAATTTGAACAACTTTGTATTGTTGCTATTAGACAGCCCAAGTAGTGAGGAGGCTTGCTAAAGGAGGAAGAGCCTGGCTGGTGATCCCACAGTGAGCAGCTGTCCTCACCTCCATGTTTTGTCTGAAACTCTAAGATGTCACTTCCTCCCTGAGCAGTGCTCGTGGAAAACTGCCTCCAGTGTAAACAACATAAAATTATTAAGCTTATTCCTCAGCCGTGCTAATTAACCCCAAACAAATTTCACATTAAGGAAACAGAATTCAATCAATGTAAATGTTATTGCTGTGTATTACTGTAAGCAATAATATAGTGGCTAAAATAATTAATTATTTTTTATTTTTTTTAAAAAGAAAGTATTCTTTTTTATGGTGTTGCAAAATATTTTGTGGATTTTCTTCCCCCTTTCTTCGGCCTTCCCTGGCATAGAATATAAAAGACCCATCTGGTAAAGCATGGTTAATACGCAGTCGTTTTTTTTTTATGGGAAAGGAAAAATGTATTTTAGAGTGCCTCAGGTTTACTTAGTCTAATGTTTTCATTGGCAATACATATGCAGATTTTGTCTCCTTCTACCTATTGTAGTTCACTACTCATTGTAGAAATTTCCTATTTTTTTCCTCCAGTCTTAAGTAAAAAGGCCTGCAGTGATGGTGGTGGTGGAGGGAAAGATAAAAAAGAAGGATGGTTAAATACAGTCCACTTCTGGGGAAAATATGAAATGCTGTTTTGCTGTATTACAGGTTTGGGAAAGCAATCACCAATAAAGATTTTTTCCTTTTTTTATCTGGGCTTACACAGGAGGTCAAATTATCCTCTTCAGGATAATTTTCTCACGTTTTTTGAAAACAACAAGATTTCTAAATAATTGCTTGTTTGTGACTGTGATAACTTGGGATAAAATGTATCGTTATCATCATCTTCATCATCCCTGAAGACCTTTAAAGACACGAAGTGCGGAACCCAAATGACATGTAACTTGATTTTTCATGCAGTAAAATGCATATTTGATTAATACAGAATTATTTATCAATTAGAGGTGACATAGTCTGTAGCACATGGAACACATATCAAATACGATTTGTATGAAGGTTATTCTAAGATATTATACATCCTTTAGTCAATCTATGCTAGCGGGTGTTAAATTAACTTTGAAATTTAAAGTAATTTAACAAAATGGTGATGCAATAAAATGTTACTTTTCACAGATTGAACACCAACCAGTTCTTTGTAATTTTATCGTCTTCTTGCAAATGTCAAAACCTCTGTCTTTCTCTATCCCCAGTTAGTTTAGCATCCTATTTCATGGCTACTCTTAATTCCTTACTTGTCTCTATTTAAACTCGATGTTCATCTCCATAGGACTATTCATCTTTTCATCGTAACTTAAATACCTAACAGGCAGTTTGCTATTAAATATTTACAGTGATGCCAAAACTAATAATGAGAACATAAGTGTTCCAAGAAATAGCTAGAGCATGCCACTAAGAAAGTAAAAATTAATAAAAATGATTTTTTATAATGTAGTTGCGAAGAAATTAAAATCTTGTGGAAGGACTCTTTTAAGATAACACTTGAATGTGCCATTTATTTGGTTATATATTTTGGTTTCAACTGATTTGTTTCAGATGATTGTTTATATTTTGGTCATTTCTTTAGTTTCTATAGTCAGAGAGTTATTTTCTTTTTGACTTCCTTGGACATTTGTTTTTACCTTTCCAAATAGAAAGCAACTTTAGATTTTATTTATTTGCATACATAAGAAGTCGATAATGTACCAAAGATTATAAGAGGCTATGTTGAATAATTTTAAAATCACATAACATTTAGACAATGAAGAATTTGTATTGAATATTTTTATATATTTTAGATGTTTATGTCTCTAAGTATATTTGGAGCAAAAGCTTTAAAAGATATACATGCAATAGCAAAGAATATAGGATGGTTAAATATGATAACTGGCACTTGAACAGACCTCTGGCAGTCAGGATACTTAGAAAATATTAAACTGTACAATTTGTATGATTAATATTTCTGGATTTTAAAGTTACACCATAATACCAAACCAAAAAATGCAATAAAATTCTAAAATAAGGGTCCTAGTTCGAAGAAGTTGCATTGGTATATTTAAGAATGAGATGCAAAGGGTTTGCATCCAGTACTCTATTCCCTTTAAGAGTATAATTGACAAACTGCGGTAGTCATGCTTTTATGTGTTTTTCTTCCTCTATTGAATTCATTCGAAAAAACGAAAGTAAAAAAGGTAAAAAGAGACTCCAGAATTTTGAAACCCAGTGGTCCTGAAGTGATGGGAAAGTAGCCAAGGTGTCACAGCTAATTTCTGACCCTCTTTTATGAGTTCTGCTGTTCCTTATTCCCCCTGTCAGCCTGGGAATCCCTGAGGCTGTGCAAACTGGCTGAACATCACTCAATCCCAGTTTTATATCCCCTTTTAATAATGTTGAGTCTATTCTGTCCAACTTTGATTCAGACAACCTGCTTGTCTTGAAAAAGTGATATATTTAATCAGTGACTCTGTCTCCAGCATAGCTCCCACTGCGTGTGACTAGAGCCGAGAGTAGTGCAGTGGTCTGTCACTTCTGTTTGAATGGGTAATGTGGAGCCCATCAGCTGAAAAGACAGGAGCTGGAACTGCTTGTTAGGACACATGATCAAAAGCCACTCTCTGCTTTCTGCCAATCAAACCTCATGTTGCCTTGTGGGGCAGACATTAAATAGATTTTTTTTTCTGTCTTACACTGTGGGCACTTTGCCAGTTTGACATGTGAACTGTTACAAAAGATAGCAGAGTTTCGACCGCTTGCTGACTGCTTTAAAATATTACCGAACACTTGTTGTCAAAATGAAATATTCATAATACTATATTACGATAAATTCTTTGAAGTATTATTTGGTGCCTTTATCTTGTAATTTGTAGATTTCTTTTTTCTTTTGGCTAAGCCAGAAGAAACAATAGACAGTTGCTTCTTGGGTCAAAGTAAGGGAGACAAAAGCCTATAAATCGATCCAATTGCAAAGCCAACACAACTGTATCACAAATAGTTTTGAATCACATAATGATTGCTTTGTGAAAATAACATTAGTGAATTAAATGTTATTTTACATTGTTTCCTCTGCATTAAAAATTATTTACTTCTTCTCTTCTAAGTCAGGATAAGAGAGTGGTTTTAGTATTATATGCTGGCCAAAAACATTAAAAATTTTATTTTGAAATTTAACTCAGGATCTTATATCCCCTCTGCTTATTGAGAAGGTGGACACATTTCTAAATTCTAAGACATTCTCTGATTTGCAACTGTCCTGATGAGTCCTTTTTACTCTGCCTTTTCCTTTTGTCATCCTCTGAAGATTCTCCCGTTATATCACAACTTCGGTTTTGTACCCATAGAGCTGAATAGTGATGGTGGCGTAGACCTAACTTCTAAGCATTTTAAGAAAAGAATGAGTATCTAAGTACTACTTTTGATGTAGAAGGGCACTGGAACTGGCTTTTGCTCTCATTTCCAAACACCCAGCTAACTGTCGTAAAGCTGTGAAATCTTCATTGGTGCTTTGATATCTCCAAACTTGCCACTTGGTACTTGCTGTTTCTTCTCTAATGATCATTTTAAAAGGAGTTAAACATTTTCACCAAAACAGACCATGGCAATCTAGTGGAACTCATTTAAACAGGGAGCTACACATAAACAGCTGCTCCGTCAATAAGCCATTCTTTATAATACCCTTATTACCTTCTAGTGTCTCAAATTCTGATTAGTCAACAGTGTTGATTGCTGCACGGCATTCCGTTGCCCATCTTCCTTCTGCTCAGCTGCTCATGTCTTAGTTGTTATTTGATTACAACACAACTTGGGCATTGTTTCCCCAAGTTGCTCTTCATATTGTGTCTTAAAAACTCTGAATTATCCAGGGAGGCTGGGATGGTGTAAGAGTGACTTTCTTCGCACACATTAAAAATATCTGAACAAAGCCTGGCATGAGAAATGCAACTATGGAACACTTAGATTGGATATTTGTGACTTAAAACTCAATACTTTGGATCATCTTAGGAAACAGAGATTAAGTATGTGGTAGTATTTTAAAAAGCATTATAATATTTCACAAATGTAAAGAGTTATAAAATTGTTGTATTATGGTTATTAAATTTCAGCCAGTTACAAAGTTCTGGAAGAGGTAATTATGGGTGTGGAACTCCACAGGAAAGGCCTGAAGGACCTTCATCTTTGCCCCAGGACTAGATCATTTTAGTCCGATTACTGTGTGGCACCAATGATGCCCCACTACACTGGACAGTTTGTTGGTACTTTCGGTTATGATGAAATAAGTAAGAGTGGGAAAAATCTCTATAATGAAGTTTGAATTTCAGCTATTCCTTTGTTGTGACCCCCTGGAATCTACTCTTGGTGAGTAGGAAATGCTGACACACTAGAAATGCAACTCTAGTAAAGGCCCTAAATCTGTCATTGTGCTCTGGAGTCTGCTCTGAAAATAGCAAAGCTCTTTTGGTAAATTAAAATCGGTGTGAATGGGAACAGATGCTGACATGCTTTACTTTATCTTCAGGGACGCCCGTTAGAGAGGAGAGGGCCAGCAAGGCTAGATATAGGAAACACAGGGAGTGTGCAAACTTGTTCTGTCAAGGGAATTCTGTTTGGGGATGTTAGTCAGTAGAATTTTATTTATCTTTGGTAATCCAGGTAAGAATTATACCCACATTACTCTATCCGAGGAAAAATGAAGGAGATGGTATTCATTTCTGGGAAAGCTATCTCTTTGCGATGTTCCCTTGTGGTTGTCCTTTCTTCATCAGCCTGCTTTGGCTATAAACTGTCTCCGACTATTAGGTTTTACTTTCCAACATCATTTTGGCATAGCTTCCTAAAGTATTTGTTGAACACTAATGCTACCGTAGTCTTTGTACTGATATTTGTCAAAAATAATGAAAATGGTTTATGTTCTAAAAATGTACGATTTATCAAATAGCTTGTATAGTCAATTTAAATAAGTCTCGTAGAAGTTTCAGTCTTGATTTGAAAAAATAGCATAGGATGAATTTATTTATAAGAACCTTAATAGTTTCTCTCTATTCCTTTTACATTTTAGATTACCTTATAATTTTCTAAATCTACATGAACAATAATGATCAATTTTGTCAGTATTATTCACACCTTTTATTAATTTAACATAGATGAATAAATGTGAATGTTGTGAAGAGTTGATTGGGAATAGATTTTAAATCTGACAGTTAGATTACAGGGTACCTAAGAAAAAATGGCTCTTTCACTAGATACCTAGTAATTTAATTCTTGTTTGAAATTATTATAATTTATTACAGTGTGTGGGTCCTAATGAATGTCTACTATTAAATGAAAAGGAGAAATTGAAATTAAGATTATGAAATTCTTTTAACTCATATCTTAAAATCCTCTTAAACAATTCAGGAGACATTAATAAGCTATGTAGGTTTCTTTCCATATTCTGTAATGGCAAATAAAAACATTTTTCCGGCATTTAAAGATTCTTAAAAATATTGAATGCCATTGACCCTCAAAGCGTACAATCTTAAAATTTTATAAAATGGGAGTAGCCATTATAATAGCATTAAAATTGGCAAGTCCATTTACATATTTATTTGGATTATACAGACTTTTCCAGCATATGAGTTTTCCTGAAACAACTAGGTTTCCTTCATGTTAAACACTTAATATTGGACAATTTGAGATTTCATAGAGCTGTAAACTATACCAGATTAACATTTAAAAAATTTCCAAACACCAGGGAGACTTTTAAAGTGCGAATAAAAATTTATAAATGAAATAAAGATGTCCAAATGCCCACAGGCATTCGAAGTTGTCACTTATCCCTAGATCTAAGTAAAACCTGTCATGTACACAAAATAAAGATCAGGTCTTTGAAAAATAATAATTCCTGGGCATAGCAATGAATGTATGACAATATTTCTGTCCTTATAGATTATCTGAAGTGTTATTTGAAAGGCCCAAAGAGTATCTTGGCAAGAGACTGGTAAGAAGCCCCTCTCTTACAATTTGACCATGTGTATTTGAGAATCATTTAAGAAAGAAAATCAGATTGATTGCCGCTTTTATTTCAAGCTATTAGTATGTTTACCTAAAACCCTAAAGTTTTGTTTCCTAATTTCTAGAGGGTTTTTTTTCCCCTATTGAGGCTGCTATCATGCATGTATAAGCTAGTAATTAGTTTATATGTAAGGAGAAGAAGAAATTAAGCAAGTTGGTGATGAGTTTACATCTGATTGCAGAGAAAAACCGTACTCTAGGTTTTTCACAGTCTCAGAACAATGCTAGCATAGAGATGGAGGGACTGGCCGCCTCTCACTGTGAAGGCACCCGAGACCAACTGGGAATGTAAAGAATAAAATGTAACTTCTTCAGGGAATGGCTATTTGGGTAGATTTTTGTTTGTCTGGTGGATTTTCAAAAGATTTCCTTTGAGGCTGTGGCGCTTTGCCCTTAGGTCTGTAAGAGTCACAACTCCATTTTTCTTCTTTGTCATAAAATTCTCCATCTCCCTCCCCCACTCACATCCCCACTTAAGGGTGTATTGCCAAAAGAATGTAGTGAGAGCCCTAGCTGGGAAGGTGATTTGTTGCCTCTGATAATCTGATCATTGAGCTGAAGTTAGCTCAGGCGTCTGAAAGAAATCAAGGGCATAAGTCGGGCAATACTTTCTTAGTAACGATTACTCCAGTTTTTAAAATGTTTACAGTAGTTGTTAAAAAAGGAAACAATTGGATAGAATTTATCCTGCCTAACTTTCTATAAATATAGCCTTTTCTCATCTATCAGTAATGTCCATGTGGTGACTGTTTATCACAGTAACTAGTTCCAACAGTTAAATTCCGGTGTCTCTCATCTACTGTTACAAAAGGGTAAAAACTGGCCAACTGCCTCAACAAGATACAACTTTCTCTTATTCAGTTTGAGCACGTGAGGGTTGTGCTATGGAAAGTGCTTCTTTTCAAATGTTTTTGCTCATGGTGATGAAGTTACTTTAAAATATTAACTTTGAAAAGTATTGGCAATTTACAAAACCATATCTACTGTTATATTTAATTAGATTTTTTTCTCCTTTGTGCCTATTTAAACTATAAATGCAAGATGGAAATACGTTTGCTCTAACATATTTGGTGTGATTGAGATGAGATTAAGCCGTTTAAATGATTTAAAAATTATATTTACTTTAGTGCAATCTGTTAGGTTCAGTGCTGATCTGTCTTTTGGTTTGCTTTGTGGTGCAGCAAACCAAGCACTGAGGGTTAAATTATTCAGCACATGGGTAGGGTTAAAAATCTAGGTTTCCTCTCTCCTTCCCAGTGACTGAATTCTTCAGTCAAAGTTAAATTTGCTGTTCAGACATTAGCTGTACTTCTTAGCAATGACCTTGTGGGGTAGAGAAGCATGGCACAGTGGCACTTTCCAGCTGTATTCAGCCTATCCGTCGGGGTATAATCATGCTCAGTCCCAGCACCGCAGGCTTGGACATATGTTGAGTTTTATTTCTTTCTTCTGACATTAATCCTATTCACCAGCTGTTCTGCCAGCTGCCATTCTTCAGCTTAGAGATTACATTTTGGGGGATACCAACAAAGGTCTAGTTGACCACTGCTTTCTTTTTCTTTTTTTTCCCCCTTATTCTTTAGAAATGATTGGATCTGGGGGTTAGGAGAACTCAATCTTTTCCCACTATCACCTCACTTTTCTTTGGGTCTTAGACATTAACATGATTTATGATCACTTTCAGTATGTTGTAGATAAGCCTTCCAAAGAGCCAGATTACCACCTTACTTATAAATCCCCTCTCCATAAAAAGGTTTTAAGTTTACGTTGAAGGCTATAATTAATGTTTCTTATGCTACTATATAAACAACATTAATTAGTGACAAATTCTTTTGATCTCCTAAAACATATTCCAGCTGAAAACATGCTTTCAGTTCTTCTTTTTTTCCCCCTGCAGGTTTGAGAGCATATCTCTGTTAAGATGATACTTTTTTTTCCTGAGCTATGGTTTAACTAATCTTGTTTGAATGGGCTATTAAATCTCTGTTACACTCATAATATATACTAATAAGTAGTATAGATTTCTCACTTCGTATTCCAGATGATCTGTCCATAAGCAGGATGTTAAACATCTGTAGTTTAAGCCTTCTGGGACTAACAAATGCATTAATGCCAGAAAGAAATGCGGCCTGGACGATAAGGTCACGGACCATGTGGCAAAGAAGCATCCCCAATATTATCAAGTCGGGGTATACTCTTCATTGTTAATCCTTCCGTTTTCGTACAGGCAAAAAGACTAAAAGATTTAAGTTGTAATCATTTACAGTACATGTTTATTACATTAATACCAACAAATACACAAAATCCCTTATGTGTTATAATTCTCCCAGCTGATATTTCAAAGTCATTTATCCCACAGGCCTCACAATAGCTTTCCCTTAGCCATTCATTTACCTCAGAAGGTAATATCAATAAGTGTTTGTTTATTAGCAAGGTTTGCCTTTTATCTTTTTAACTTTGTGGCATATGTGGGTCATATATAATGGTAAGGAATTTGGCTTAAATAACACCTTACGCTGGAGTCATTAGAATTAAAACACCTTAGCAACTCAGAAAAAAAAAAAAAACAAAAAAAATAAAAACTAATGGTGTATTTTAGAAGGTAGATTTGTTTGTTTGTTTTGTTATTCATTATTTCATTTATCCATCTGTGTGTCCGTCCATCCATCCATGCACACATGCATGCATGCATACATTCATTCCACTGAGCACGATATTACTTATTGAGCCATATAAGAGAAAACACAGCATCTCGTATTTACCAGCCAGTGCAATTCTTCATATATGTAGCAGTCTATAGAAAAATGACAGGAAGTTTATAAATTGCCTGCTGAAAAAAACTATTGATTCCATACTACCCCTCATTTCTTCCCCCAAAGCTCTGACAGTCATGAACCCCATTTACTAAATACGGACATTCTATTTATAGAAATATTCATATTTTTATTGGTGGCCAAAGCACTGCTTATAGGAAAACCTACAGGTGACTAATAGGAGTTGCTCACTAAGTGGAATAATGAATAGTATTAGGTGTCAATTAAATCAAGCTTCCCCGAGGTGCAGGTGCTCCACAATGTACTGACACATTTCAAGTAGCAGTGCCACTTCACCCATGCATATGAACAAGCACATTTGCATATTAAAAAGCTGAAAATTATTTAACTGAAGCAAAAGTCTTTTAGAGATGATGGAGGTTATTAAAACTGTTGACAAGAAAGAAGGTAATTGCCTGAAAATGAGAGATGACATTCTGCTATACACAGGGAACGTTGTTTTTGTTGTATTGTGCAGCAGTGCCTGGGTGTATAACCTATTACATTGAGATCGCTCCTATGCAATTAGACCCTTTTTGTCCTCACTTCAATAAGGCTATGATTATGAAGGATTGAAGAACACTTGGCATATTGAATGTCTGTTGTTTTTATAACTTCGTCAGAAATGACAAAACACGTTTTGTGTCCTGTTTTTTCTTTGTAGGCTTATTGATTCTGTGATTATAATATTCATAAAAGACAATGTGTTCATGGTTGAGCACTCTGTCATTTATACAGGTTTTATTTTTTTCTGTCTCAGCATAGTATTTGTTTGAATGCCAAGGTGTTAGTCATAAGATGAGCAGATTTTTTAAAGTAAAAGATGAATAGGTGAGAAGTTTATCATGCTAATAATCCCAAATATTACTATTAAAAGTGTCATAAAAATGGATGATTTCATAAGTTTCAAATGGAAATAATTCACCAAGTAAGAAAACTTAAAAGATATTTTATCTTCTCTTTGATTATGAGCTGTTTATTTTCGCCCAGACTTATGAGAGATCTTGCTGTGCTTTGGTTATGTTTCTCAGAAGTGAAGACTCCTGGTCCTAGAGGAAGGCACTTTCTTGATAACTGTAAGAGCCAGTGCATCTGGGTTGACTTGCTCCGTTCTGTAGGTAGGAATGGAAGTGAGTACACTGAATATGGCTACTGAAACTGAAACACTGCAAACCACTGCAGGTATAGGAAATTTCAGGTTTTGTGTCTATTAAAATAGTACTTGTTAAAAGATTTTACATCTAATCTCCCTAATTAGGTGTCAGCTCCCAGCGAAGCCATTGTAGCAATGCATGATGTCCCTTTCCATCATTATACTCTTTCCTTGAAGATGAGTATAGGTGCTTTTTGAAATATAGCCAGTCTAGGGTTTGGGCTGGACTTTTAGGCCCATGACATTCCCCATTTTCTTGTTGGGCCAATCAGCTTCTGCTTTTATTTCTGACATGGTTTTAAATCCAGGACTGGTTTGTCAGAGGCAGAACAGAAAGGGTCTGAAAAAAGCCCAAATGTACCCAAAAAGTTTTCTAGGGGGTTTGTCATTTATGTGCTCTTTTATTCTTTGATTTGGATGCATCTGGGCTTTAGTAAATTAAGAGGCACACCTAGGGTTTTTGTTAGCAGCTGTCTAGTGATTTATCTAACCTGACATGTTCATTTCTTTAAGTTGAAGAAGGAAAATGTCTTTAGGCATAGCAATCTGACTCTTGATTAAAAAGATAAAAGTGAGATACCTGAGTTCTTTTCGAACTCACATTATTTACTGCCTGCTGAAAACCTTAGCTATTTAAGAGATGAAAATCCTGACCTACCCATGCTCAAAGAGAAGACTTTAGAAACCTCCAAAGTATGCCAAACTTGTTAGTTCACATGTACGGATTCCAGACTCTGCACCTCAATTTCCATTCTCATAGCCTGGGAGTTGTAGGTAATAAAGTGCTTTTTATTCCAATCACTGTCAGGCGATTTTGTTTAAAAATGTTGAGAACAATCTTAACCTTACTTCATGTAACTGATTTTAGTAGGGACTAATAATGGTCTTTAACTATATGAATAGTTAATGAAAACTATTTTCTTGGTTGATTAAAATTTTTGTTTTAATTCTAGCAATTTGTTTTGCTGCCATTACTTAAATTTTTTCCCTCAATAAACCCATTGATAGAAAGATATTTAATGCCAAGAATTCATTATAATATTTTATCTGACCTTTAAATAAACATCAGTTTGTGGATTGAAATTTTAAAAAGCAAAGGTAAAAAATTAGCTTTCATTTTAATTTGTAAAAAATTATACTTTGGATGAATTCATGTTAAATATGATTTGTTAAATAGAGACTGAAATAAATGTGAGACAAATCAGAGTCTGGATCTCTGGATGTGCTCTGGAAAAGAAAGTATTATATAAAATACTTTCCCTTTGTCAAGGATAACTTCTATGTAGAGACATTATATAGCACTAGGAAACCAAGGGTGTTCTTTTCGACAATGGAGCTTTTATGAAATTCCCCGACTGGTATACCATTGAAAAACCTTCATAGGCTTTCATATAGTACATGCTCACTAATGTTTCTTAGGATGTGAATAAATGAATGAATGAACTTTAGAATATCTGACTGAGAGGTATATAGGAATACAACATTGCTTAGAAAGGCTTGAAGAATAGTCATATCTGCTCTTTCCACTTTGATATCCACTTGTGACAACTACTCTTTTGTATACTTAGTATATCTAATGCCCAAAGAAATAAGCAAAGCCATTTTGTTATGAGTTTGGGAATGGTAAAGATGGGACTAAAAAGCAAATTGGATGAACAGGTGCATCAGGCTTTATGGACAGAGACTGGATGAAGTATTTAGGGGGCTGATCCATAGTAGGATAACTTTATATATTTAAATATGTTGGTAGACTAGGCCATGGCATAATCTTGAGTTGAGCAAGGGTTTGAAGAAATTGGACATCTGGGGAAGGCAGTCTTCTGAATCAGAGCTGTTCCACGGAATATTGGACCCTTGGGAAATTTTACTGTACTTCTGTCTTTTCTCCACTCCCTCCCCTGAACATTTTCCAGGTAAAATCAACCTAATGAGTAAGCAGTGTAACCCTAAAGTTTGAGAGGCAGCATGAAGCCTCCAGGGTATATATATATAAAGGTGGGGGAGACACTGTTGCTTGGAAGCTTGGCTCAGTCTCTCCCCTTCTCTTTTTTATGCGGATTCCATGTACATGAGCTTCAAAATGTTTCATTTGTTTGTTTGTTTTTGAGCTTCAACACGTTTTAAGTTTCATTTGCAACACATCTTTCTTCTTCCCTGCTCACTATTTCAGTGGGAAACCCAGGAACCCCCGACAGTCTAACAGTACCCAAGGCCCTACAAAGCTTTTATGTGTGGGGTCAAATGTGTAATGGCTTTATTTTATATAAATGGATACACCAGGAATTCTCTGGGTCTTTGTTAGTTGAATGATGCTCTGACTGAACATAGTAATGTAGTTTACAGTTCATAAAGAGCTTTCACCTAGGTTATTTGAGTCTCATAGAAATTTTGAGTGGAAAGAAGAACAGACATTATTCTTACTCTATTTTAGAAGTGAGAAAATTAATGATTAACATGTTGAGTAGCTAGTAAATGGGAAGCTGAAGTAAAAATTTAGGTTACTTTGTACCTACTTCAGTGTTCTTTCTATTCTTCCATGTTACCATTTTACATGACAGATGTGATGTCCAGGTGGAATAGCTGGGTGTAATGGGACCCTCTGTTTAAGCGATCTTGCATCACGAGCTCACCTGATCGCGATTGGGTAAACTCATTGGCCTATGCTTTATTTGACTATTGTTAGTTTGTCTTCAAGGTGAAGTGGTTCTTTTAGGACAAGAGTAGTTAAGTTTAGGAGAGAGAGAAAGTGTGTGTGTGTGTAAGAGAGAGAGAGGGAGAGAAAGGGAGGAAGGGGGAGAGGGAGAGAGGAGTTATTAAAGGAGGAGAGATTGAAAGAGATGATCTAGCACTATGGCATGTCCCTTTACCTCTAAATTCTTAATCAAATAATCTGCTCTTGAGTGATTTATTTCATCAGAATAACATGTTTACATTTCATAGATTCATCTACACGATCATATTAACAATAGTAACAAGTATATTTCTATTTTCATGTTGCTTGAAAATCTCAAATTTTGATTTTTCTTTTCTTATTTTTCATAACAGTCTCTCTTTTTTTTTTTGGTAGAAGAAAAACCCTGTGGAAAATTTCCAAAATTACACAAAGTAGAGAATATAAGGACCTCATATGCACCCATCATATAGCTGCAAAAATTTTCAAGACTTGCTATAGTTAAGAGTCTCTTATGATTTGCCTCCTCTGTTTTTAATCTTACTTGATTTTTCCTTCCCTTCCACTATGTTTTCTCACTGCATCTAGCCCACTATTTTCTTTGTCTTGATTAAAGTTTAATTAAAAAAATCTAAATTATGAAATAAGTGGAACATATAGAAGATAATAGAATATACATCCAAATTTCCGATTTAATAGATACTAACATTTTTCTTTGGTATTCTTTGTATGACACCTGAGTATGAAGTTGAAATAACTGAAAGATGGAAAATGGGGACAAAGCACAGGAAATTGGATGATTATGGCAAGAGCACCTTGTAATTTCTCAGAATATGCCTGCTAACATTTCCTTTTTATAAGACAGCACTCTATACAACAATTCACATAGCCTGTTAATGCCTTATGGAACATATTGATCATCATATTAGAGACAGGGATATCTTAGTTAAGGCAATTTGACCTGCAGTTTGGTTCATAGGGTTGTCCTGCGGTATCCTGTCCTTGGTGTGTACTAATAAGCTCTTGCTGTCTGTTGTGCCTGTTGGGAAGTCACACTGTTCACAAAACATCATCAGACTTTTGTTGTTGTCATTGCTTCACCACAAGGCTGAGTTGCATTGCTCCCAGTATTGAGACACTTTGCTCTAGTGCCTTACTCTAACACTTACAATGGGCCCTGGAAAAGGCATTTTCTTGTTAGAGAAGGAAACCCTCCTCAGAAGCACTAAATAAGACAGTGACTAAAAATTCATTTTACTTAAAAAAAAAAAAAACCCATTAAATTAAGCTACGTTTCAAGAAGCTCAGGTTCTTAAATTTGTCAGTACTTATATCTTGGAGTAATATATCTTGCCATTTTATTTTTTTATTTCATTTTTTAAAAAAGATTTACTTATCTTAGGGAGAGAGAGAGCAGGAACAGGGAGAAAGGGAGAGGGAGAGAATCCTTAAGCAGACTCCCACTGAGCATGGAGCCAGACATGGGACTCAATCCTAGGACCCTGAGATCGTGACCTGAGCTGGAACCAAGAGTCAGACACTTAACTGACTAAGCCACCTAGCACCTCCATCTTGACATTTTATAAGGAATATAACAGAAAATGATTTATAATGTTATTGTTCTATACCAAAATTTTTGTTATTTAGGAAAATCAAAGAATGGAAAATATGAGCAAATGGATATTATTTATTGAAGTTTCATCCAAAAACTCAATATTTTTCATACCTATTGAAAATGTTCCCCAAAATTTCAAGTAATTTTCCTGCCATAGCTGATCAGTATAGGTAGTATAATTGAGTGAGTTTTTGTTGACTTAGAATCAGACAACATCTCAGAAGTATCACTGAGTCTTTGTGATTGTAATATTATACATCGTGACGGGATGTATAGAAAACTGGGTAGATTGTAATTCATTCATTCATTCATTCATTCACAGACATTTATTGAGTTCTTGTTGTGTGCCAGGTACAATGCCAGGAACTGGAAAATTGAAGAACACCTTGGCCATTTATTTTTTATTTTTTAATTTCTTTTTGAGTGATATTTTTTTCACAATTATTTTCTTCATCAGTTTGATTAAAAAAATCTGGTAAGTTAGTGTTATATTTGTTGTAGCCTCATAAATTAAGATTTTAATGTCATTGATTTTGTTTCTCATAATTAAAGAAAGAAAACTGGAATGTATGGTTTATCTATGGTCCAGTTAGCTTCACTGGACTGCCCCTACCCTTCCAAACAAACCTTGAAATAATCTGTTCCATATAACAAATTATAGTTGAGAATTGAAGTGTATGTGCTATGCTTTTTTATGTACATTAAATATGTGCTAATAGTCACAAATATGAAGAGTTGAGAAGGTACTTAGAGTTTAGGCCATGTGTTCTATCATTATTTAGAAAAATTGAAAATCTTCAATAAATTAAATGAGCACAGTAATAGGCACATGGACAAAAACTGGAATAGAATATAGCTTGCCCAGAAGAGGCTCACAAGGGGAACAATAGGGAGTAAGTCTGATATGGATGCAGGAGCAGATCCGTACCATGAGCTTGGTAGCTACTGTACTTCCCTACCATAGCACTTCTAACACACTTCTGTATTTGCCTCGTTATGTGCCTGTATTTCCTACTAAACTGAAACTCAGCCAAGGTAGCAACTTATTTGTTTAATTTACCTTTTACTATCTAGAATCTAGCACATTGCCTGGAACATAGGAGGTGATCAATAAATATCTGTTGGGTAAGTTGTAGTAATGTAAACTAGTAAGTTTTGTAAGGGAAACATGAATAAAGAAGACTATAAAATAAAGAGTGGAAGAAAACGAAAATGTCTTCTTTAAAGTGTGTAAGTTTGAAAATATTTCTATATCTAGATATAGTTAAAACTAGTTTTATTTGTATTGTCAGAGCACATTTAGCAGATATTTTTGCCTATTGATTTGACAATGACATTTGCAAATATAAGATGATTCCTGAAGCAATAAAAACTAAAATACATTCAGTAGAAAATAACCTAAACTCTATGAAAATTAATAACACATGTACTATAAATATAGTAATTCTGTTAATTAGATTATTTGATTAGCATGAACACCCAGTTCTCTACTATAATAGATACCAGAGGCAATTTGGTAGACTTGAGAGAGAGAGAGAGTATCTATAGTCTTAGGTAATTGGAGTTAACATTTTAGGGTTGAAAATAACACTTCTTTTTTGCTAAATATTAGCCTAAGAATAAAAAAGCATTCCATCTCATAATTAATTGTAAGCACATTGTTTAAATATCAGCACTAGAAACTGTATAATTGCATTCTGAACTTGGTCATCTTTTATATTTTTCAGCAAACTTTATCTTTCTTTCAAGATATCAGGGATATTTTAGTTATTTTAAACCATAGCTGTTTAAAGGAGAATTACATGGATCTAGAGAACTTTTTTGTCGAGTGAATGAAATTATAGAACATTATTACCGTTAAATGAGGTTTCTTTTTTAGCATAACAAAACAATACTAGAAAATAGGGCAAATATAATCATTCTTGTTATAAATACAGGTTTGCTTCTTTCATTTACTTGAGGGGTTTCTTGTGCTATGTTGTGCTTAACAGCATAAAATCAAAATTAAAAAAAAAGACAAAATAAGTTTTCGTAGTTTTAATGGAAATAAGATTAAAGCCACAGAAATTATTTCTTAGTATTTTTAGAAAGGGTCTTTTTATCAGTATTGTGTGTTTATGATTCCTTTTGTAAATCATAGTTTAAAGAAAATAATCTTCTGACAAACTAGAGATACTCTATTTGGAATAATTAACTATTTCACCTTTTAAGCACAATTATTTTGGGTACCTCTATTGTGCAACATATCTGAAATCATCTACTTTTTGTTATAAAATCATTCATGAATTCCAAACAATGTTTTTAGTGTTATATTTCTATTTTATTATTTTTAATCAAATCTATTTTTAAAAATTAAGTTGCCACATTTCCTTGTCTATGAATTGTTTATAGATAATAAAAATTGAGTTTCTTGCATGAATACCATTTGAGGAATTTGTTACTGGAAATTTGGTTTGGTTACTGCCATTCAATTGATATGAGCTGAGTGGTATTGAAGTATTTTTTTTTGAAGTTTTTATTTTTATATTTGGTGTTGACCCTCAGCAAAGTTATATATAAAGATACTGTATATATCATAGGCTTCTGTTGTGTGTATACAGATATGTGTGTGTGTATACATGCTAATAAAAACAGCAAATAAATTTTGATTCCACCATATTTAATATGGGCGATTTAAAGAGGTATTTGTTATCTTGCCAAAATATTAGGCAAATATATGTGTTTGTATATAATCAGACTTCAAGTTGTGAAAGCATTAATTTTAGGAAGATGGCTTAAAAATACCCTTAATTTTCATAGCAGATAAAATAGTAATGAATTACAAAATGTATAGTTTTTTCATGTAGATATGTTTTGACAATTTTTATTTAGTCTGGTTTTTCTTTAAATAACCCCCAAATTCATACTTTTTTTTTTTGCTGTTGTCTAAGTAGTAATAAAAAGGGATTCGACAATAATAATTTGTTTATATATTCTTTAAAATTACAAAAAGTTTTGACAAACTTGCTAAGGATCAAAAATTCTTGCTATTGAAATGTGTTCTTTTAACTGCTAATTTTTTCCTAAGAGAGTTAATGATACCCTAACCTTATGGTCTTCAGCTGGAATAGTTTCCACATCTTTTAAATGTATGAAGGATTCAGAGATTAATTACATACATTATTTTAAGAATTGGGTTTTTTCATTAAGTGAATAACTTACAATTATTTTAAAACAATGTCTGCTACTTAATTACAAATTAACATTATAGATTCAAACTTTCAATCTAGCATTGGGTAAGTTTTATGGTACCTAAAGATGATAGTTTTGGTGAGTTGGCATTTGTTGTTTGCACTTCCCACAAAGTTTCTCCTGTCATAAAATATTACTTACACTGCAGCAGTTAATTGAAAACTGTCTCTAAGTAAATGAACATACCGGTGGTGAAAATCATATGTGTGTGTGTGTGTGTGTGTGTGTTTATGTGTATATATGATATACATATATATAAAACATATGTATATTAGTGTTTACATGTGCATGTGCATATAATTCAGTGAAAATACACAGGATGATATCATGAATTTTTTTGAACCTAGAGACAGGAATTTTTGTTGTATGACTTTAGGAAATTTACCCTTTGAATCCATTGTAATATTAGGGTGTTATTACCACCTACTTGATAGCATTAAATAACATTAAATAAGATAAAGTACTAAAATTCACTTGTTTAACTTAAGTATGATATTACAAATATTAATATGGAATCTACATGTTTGTTATAGTTACCACCTATGGTAACTATAACATGTTTTATCTATTAAATATATATTTTATTGATGAGTGAGAGCTGATAAAGTTTTGCTGGGTTTGGAGTTTGTTTCTGAGAAACACAGTAAGAAAAATCATATATCAATATATTTAATTAATATAAATATAAATATAAATAGATATGTGTGTGTGAGAATTGCTCCATCTTATAGGAAAAGAATTCTTGTAACTTTGATACTAGTAAGTCATGTGTTTTTCATTCACATCTGCAGACAAATAAACATAAAAAAGCTTCTTTGACATGGTAGTTGTGGTCTGTTACATGGAGAGAGAAAGCAGTCAGGCAAGCTAGCAATGGAACACATATATATATACAATCGAAAGCAATTTGAAAAGTTATGACTTGTGAACATTTGGCACCTTGGATTAATTTTTTTTGTAAGAGGTTTATTCTGTTGGTGTTAAAGTTTTTAGGGTTTACCTCTCCTGATACTTAGAAACTTCTTTGGCAGATCAGATGCAGAGTGAATCAAAAAGCTCTCTGTATTTAATTCCTGCCGGATGATAGCTACAAGGAATTTCATCCTCTTTCCACTATGCCACTCTGTTGAGAGTTGATTCTTTCAGATTGTAGGGATGATTTAAATTAATGGTAATTGAACCGACCTGCTCTAATACCAGAGCACATTTTGTTCTTACTAGAAATGGGTTTGGTTTCTGTTGCTATGTAGTGTTTGTATGACTGAAGGCGCACAGTTAAGGAAAAGGAATTTATTGACATAGTATGTCATTGCCTTCTTTCTTATAAGCAATGATAAATATATGCATGTTGTATATTTATACACATAATCATACAATGTAGATACCCCTCTTGTTTTTTTTAAAAATCCATATCAGTACATAAAGAGATCACTTGTATATAACATAAATGATTCCCTTTAACTACTGGTGTGATCAGTCACTTGGTGAGAAAGTAGCTCATGGTCTATAGGGAAACACAACAATTTCATTTGGATTGGGTTTTCAGCAAGTCATTGTTTCGTTTGGAAAATGTGAAATCGGTGAATGGGCTTGTTCTCTTTGTAGAGGATTACAATAACACACGGAAGCTTATGAGTGCTTCTGACAGATGTGTTGGCGGTTTGCCACAAAGCGAAGGGTGCGGCCCTGACTGACAACTTGCAATTATATTATGATGAATGGTTCTGATGTGTGTTCAAGAGAAAACCACTTTCTAGAAAGTGAAAGTCATACATACGGTTCCTATAAAAACAAACAGCTCAAATAAAGTATCATAACTTTCTATTTTATTTTAGCATTTTGGTGGGCTAACCAATTTGAGTGCTTCTCCTTTCACAAAGGTCTCTGTTTTTGATAAATCAAGGACCAAGTCCAAAATTTTTGTGGGGAAAACTAATTTGATACCATTTTTGGCATCAAAGTTACTTTATCTGCATTTTTGACAAAACTGACATCTCAGAGAACTCTAATGCTTACATAAAACATAGACATATGTCCATAGTGTGGCCAATAAGATTGTTGGAGTCAAGCATTCAGAAAGAAACTGCTCTTTTTTTTGTCAAGTCACTTTTTCTTCTTGATAGGTTTTGTTGTTTGCTCTCACATCGAAAAATAAAGTATCCAAACAACGTGGGTGGACTGAAGCTTTGGGTCCTTTTGAAATTGTCTTCACCCTGTTCTGATTTAATTTATCTTCGGAAAAATCTGAATATGGCATCAGAATGTAGATTTTTCAAGAGTTAGTATGCCTTATCAGTATAGAATTTCATTACTCTGTAATGAAGCTATAATGCATAAAATATGTGTTAACAAAACTGGCATTTTTATCTTCATAAATTGAAGAAAAATTTGACTGGTTCTCAAAAACTAAATCAAATAAAAATATAAAATTAGTTTGGAATGTCTTTTGTTCTACAATACTTAAATTGTACAATTTGTAAGCCACTTTCAGCAGATAGACATAGCATATCTTATTTAAAATGCTGTGATTTTAAAAATGCAAGTTTTTAATCTGGTTCTGTGAGGAGCCCAGTGCATGATATTTTTGCAGTTAGGCAAGAAACACCTACTAAATATATTTAGTAAGCAACATTGTCATTATGAAGATGAAATTCAAATACATGCTATTTAATATTTGGCTTATGAAGGAATATAGCCATCATAACCAAACTCTTCAGAAATAATCATATAAAAGTAAGGCATTAAATAATATTATTAAATAATTTTATTTTCAAAAGATAATCTAAAAACTATAGGAAGAGGGATTAGTGCTTTACCTTAAATTTCTCAAAATTTATTCAGATTATTTTGCCTTGTATAAATTAAAAATAAGGTCATACATAGGTTCAAAAAA
>ML105624.1:0-17288 GCA_003697995.1 Taxidea taxus jeffersonii | reverse complement strand
TTTTAAAGCAAGTTGTAAATGACTTTAGGTCTCTCTTAGTTTATAGTATCCATTGTTTGTCCTTTGGACTTGTTTTTCTCTAATTCCCTTTGTGACATTTAGGGTGTGTCAACTGTGGTATTTTAATAGTGGGACATTTTCACTGTTACTGAGATAAACTAAATCTTTCATAGTGAAAGAATGGTCATGTAGAAACCATGGCATTCTAGTGCAAGAATCAGGAGTCTTGAAGTTTCATTGTAGATAGAAATTATAAAGAGAAGAAAAAAAGACATTCATATAGGCTTTTGAGTCAGCTTAGTTTTCATTAGTTTTCTTGTGCTTTCATTTCCCTGCATGGGACTGACTCATCATTTACCCATCAAACCTGTACATAGGAGAACAAGAACATGAAGTCTCTGTCAACTGGTGTTTTCTGTTTAGGTTTCCAGTTTTGGAGCCCTCTGAATTTTCTTTACCTGATCAGATTTAGGCCTGCATTCTAGCTTCACTTGATAATATAGAGAATTTGCTGTCATTTAGGATGTGAGCCTTCATGAGAGTAGTTTGTAGTTTTTGTGTTCATCCATGCCCAAGTTGTTTGGTTAAAACATATTGTTTTCTCCCTCAGGTTTTCTTTCACTATCCAGGCTATCGAATCCCTCTTCTGTGTTTTTTCCCCTAACTCTAAACATGGGGTTGGTGCTCAGGGGCCCATAATCTCTGTGCTTAATTTAGTTTTTACCAGGAACAGGAACAGTCACCAACCATTTGCAGGTGCAAGTTAAGGCTTGTTAGATCATTTGCCATCTAAGCTATGAGCTCTGAGTAATGTCTTCTAGTGTGTAGTTTTGGTCACATGGAGTGTATATTTCTAGGAGGAAAGTCGACTGTATTGTTTTATGTTTGTACCATAGGTCATAATTATTGTCCTGTTTATAGGATAATAAACCCATTAAGTAATTATGTCTTATTGAGGTATTTGAAACATTATTTGTTTTTAACTTGAAAACTCTTGGGTAGATAATAATTAGATTTCACTTGGGACATTTCATTTGAAAGGAAGGTATCTGGAGTAAACCACATATTTTCTTTGCTTTAATTTTTTTAATTCTTTGCCATTTTGAAAACAAGCTAGGCCAAGAGTAGATAAAGAGATCAGTCCCTAAGTCCTTCTTTCCTCTTAATGGTTGAGGTGAGATGACTCAATTTCATAAGATTTAGGTAAGATTTGCCTTGATGGCTCATCATTGATCCAATCATGATATTTTTCCAGCTGTGACATTAATCGAGCACTTTCTGTCACACCACAGTCACTGGCTAAGTGCTTTTTATACATGATCTCATTTAGTAGATACAGATACTATTATTATCCTACTTGGCAAATGATAACATTGACTTAATCAGGGCCACAAAGTTAATAATTGACACAATTTAGATTTGAAACCATGTTGAATAACTCAAAGCCCAATGTGATCATCATGCTATATAGTAAGCTGAAAATAAATTACTTGTGAAGTGGGGTTCCACATTCCCTTTCCTTCAGCAGAGGGGGAAAGAAGATAGATGAATGTAGGAGTTGCTTTCTCCAGCCCTGACTCAAAGAAGATTTGGAGCCTTTGAGGCAGTTAGTGCTCTAGGCCAAGAGATGAATAGAAGGTAGGTAGCCTCTGAGAAGGATTCACCTTTTGTAAGTACTTATGGAAGATGTCAGACTTTCTTAAGCAGTACAATTTCTCTTTTCTGTCCTATTGGCCTCTTTGCGGAAGATGCTGTTCACATAGTATGTTAGTCAGCTAGGGAGGCAATAACAGAATACCAAAGACTGGGTGGCTTAGCAGAAATTTATTTCTCACAATTCTGGAGGTTGGGAAGTCCAAGATTGGGATGGCAGTTGATTTAGTTCCTGGTGAGAACTGTCTTCTTGGCTTCAGGTATCCACCTTCTCATTGTGTCCTTACATGGTGGGGGTGGGGCAGGGCAGGAGAAAGAATGCTGTCTGGTATTTCTTCTTATAAAGACACCAGTCCTGTCCTGAGAGCCCCACCCTCATGACCTTGTCTCAACCTAACTAACTCGTACAGGCCCCATCTCCAAATAGCATAATATTGGGGATTAGTGCTTCAACATATGAATTGCAGGGGGACACAGTTCATTTTCTGGCATGTGGTCTTTTAACACCCCTTAGATGCTTTGCCTTGGAGCTAGGATCCTATGGTGTTAGGGATTAATATCTAGGTACTTCCATTAAAGTGTTTTTTGATGCTAGACATGATGAACATTTATGGCTTAGGTTAAGCTTTTACCAGGCAAACTGCTCCGTATAAAAACTAAAGTGTTTTTCAAATATGATCTCATTTAGTCTTTGCAGCAGATGAAGAAATTGAGGCTCAGTTATATATACTTCACGTGGCATAACTAGTAAGTGGTAAAACTTACATCAGTCAGGAATGCTTTAGGCTGCAAGGGTCAATAATAGAATAAAATAAAATAAAATGAAACAAACAACACAAAATATCCAACCCACCTCAGCTTAAAGAAATAGGTGTATACTTTTCACATGTAATGAGAAGTCCATATATAAGTAGTTTTTGGTTTGGGCATAGGAGATTAACAATATTAGGACTTGATCTGCATCCCTGCAATTCTTTTGGCCTTCCGTTCATCATTATAAGGTGGCTGTGGAAGCCCGCATCCTAAGAGAGGGAGCAGAGTATGGTACATGACGGAGCATTATTCCATGTGTACCTCTTTAAAAAAACATCGAGGTAAGAAATTCTCTCCAGAAGCCCCAAAATAGTCTTCCTCCTATGTCTCATTGTCTAGATTTAGGTCATATGGCCAATGACTCTAGTAAAGGAGACTAGTAAAGCAAATGTGTGACTTTGGATTGCCAAACAGCAGAGTCTATTACATGGCTATAATTCTAGCTTAGTTCTTTTGATTTATAATCTTGCTCCTTCTCTGGCAGAGTCTCTAACTTTGCCAAGGGAGGACTTAACAGATATTTTTATAAATCTGAAGAGTCATACAATTGTGTCCTCTCATACAGAATTTTGAGTGACATTTACAGAAAATAGTGGAAATGGGTTTGGTAAACATCAGTTAAGTAGTTAAGAACCCAGGTTATGGATTACTTGGATTATAATTCCATTTCTAGTACATATTAGCTGTCTGATTTTCGGGGAACTTCTTAACTTTTCTGGTTTCATCCCAGAGATTTGTAAATACTAATGGAATTCTCACATATAAAGCATTTAATTGAAGGTATAGCATATTATGTTGAGTGTTATCATATTAAATACTCAATAGCTATTAGTTATTATTACCACTATGGTTACAGATAGAACAAAAGATTATCAGAAGAAGACAAGTAGGCATGAACTATACTATAAATCCATTTATTTTTGCCATTTGTCAAACAGTGTCTAAGGGGATATTTACTTTCTGCTGTGAAGAAAATTAAGTGGATGAAATTATTTCAAGTGATAACAAAGAACTGGGCAAATTTTCAAAGAAAGCAAAATACATGCTTGGTATCCTTGTGTAGGTTGCTACCCCTCCTCCAAGCCTATTCTTATCTCTGACTGCCCTTTCTTGAAATGTCCCATTTACTAAAATTACTCTTCCCTCCTTCCCCTCATCACAAAGGCCCTTTGTATAAGTGATCTTAGGTGATAGGAAGAAAAAGATCTAATTATTTGATTACAATAATTCACGATAAGATTTTAATGACCAGTTGGCCTAACCTTCCAAAGGAAGAGGTGTTTTGTTCTAAAGATGAACTTATGAATTGCAAAGAATCCTTACTTTATGGGGGCGCCTGGGTGGCTCAGTGGGTTAAAACCTCTGCTTTCCGCTCAGGTCATGATCCCAGGGTCCTGGGATCAAGCCCGGCATTGGGCTCTCTGCTCAGCGGGGAGCCTGCATCCCCTTCCCTCTCTCTGCCTGCCTCTTTGCCTACTTGTGATCTCTGTCAAATAAATAAATAAAATCTTTTAAAAAAAAGAATCCTTACTTTATGAATAGAAGGGAGATTTGAAAAGATGTATTATAAAAAAATAAAGCATACAAAATGATGGAGATAATGGTCTTATAAACCTTCATGTACCCATTACGTAGATTCTATAATTTTCAAGATTTTGCCTCTCTATGTTAATTAGTTTTGTTTTGCCTTTTCCTTTTTTTTTTTTTTCCCCTCAAGTAATAGGAAGATTTTTAAAGTAAGAGATACAGCTTTCCCATGCCCCTATTACTACACTTCCATGCCAGAAGAATAGGGACTGGTAATTTGTCACCAAGAACTGAAAGGTCTAATAATTGACCCAGGGCAATGACCAAGTTGAGATTTTGCCTGTTGTCTATGGGTTAGCTGTCTAAAAATACTTAAGAATAAAGAAGCCTAATTGTGACCTTTGTGGTATCATTTTATGTGCTAAGGATTAACTTCAGTTTCAGGCAACATGATGAATATAGCACCTTTAATCTTATTGTTGTTGTTGTTTTAAAATTAAATAAATTCAGTCAGTTAAGCCTCTGACTCTTGATTTCGACTTAGGTCCTGATCTCAGGGTTCAGGAACTGAGCCCAGCACTGAGTTCTGTGCTCAGTGGGGAGTCTGCCTGAGGATTCTCTCCCTTTCCCTGTGTTCCTCCCCCTGCTCATGCTCTCTCTCTAAAATAAATAAATAAATCTTTAAAATTAAGTAATTTCATAAAAATGCAAAGAAGAGAATAATCATTCATATTCTTACCAGCTAGAATTAAACATGGTTAATTTCTTGGCATATTTGCTTCAGTGTTTTTAAAGAAAAACAACTCTATTGTTTTTACTAAAAATATATCCTTTTGAGAAAGAATTCAAACTAAGAAAATATGAAAATAAAAAAGAATTCAAACTAAGAAAATATGAAAATAAAAATATGAAAAAAAATTATCATAGTTAATATTAGACAGATATTCTTATACACACACACACACACATACACACAAATAGATGAATGGGTAGAAGGATGAGTGGATAGATGGAAAGACTTTTGTTAAAGTGGGGTTATATAATAGATGCCATTGTAAATAGAAATGGATACATTGTATTTTAATAGATTCTAGTAGAATAGAAACCAAAGTGGATCTAAAGGAGTTGCTGAATCCCAAATAAGTGTTTATTTTTGCTAAAGGATTCCGCTAAAGGTTTAAAGAGGGGATGGGGGGAAGAGGCATTATAAAATATTAAGAGGTTTTCTCATTATGTCTTCTTTTTAAAAGTCATATATTTATTTTTAAAAGAAACCGTTGACTTCTTACTTAGAAAGACAAAGGCAGGGGCACCTGGGTGGCTCAGTGGGTTAAACCTCTGCCTCTCAGGTCATGATCTCAGGGTCCTGGGATCTAGCCCCGCATTGGGCTCTCTGTTCAGCAGGGAGCCTGCTTCCCCCCCTCTCTGCCTATTTCTCTGCTTACTTGTGATCTCTTTTGCTGTCAAATAAATAAATAAAATCTTAAAAAAAATAGAAAGACAAAGACACTATATACTTTTACATTTTCTACCAAATATTCAGCACCCACTTCTGATTTTTTGTTTCTTATTTTACTGCTTTCTCATTGTCTAGGTTTATGACATTTATATTTTGTTTTGTAACCATCATTCCTGTAGTTGTTTAGTGTTTCTTTTACCACAGCTTTTGTTTTTTTTTAAAGATTTTATTTAATTTATTTATTTTGTCAGACAGAGAGAGAGCGCAGGAGCGAGCACAGGCAGAGGCAGAGGGAGAAGCAGGCTCACTGCTGAGCAAGGAGCCCGATGTGGGACTCGATCCCAGGACGCTGGGATCAAGACCTGAGCCGAAGGCAGCCGCTTAACCAACTGAGCCACCCAGGCGTCCCAACCACAGCTTTTGTTTTTATAATTTCATCTCACTTTCCACCTTAATTGGTTGCATTTCATTTTTGAGAAGTTTTTTCCCAGCCCTAAGGGGAGTTTAGGGGTGTAATATTCCCAATGGTCTATGACAGTTTAGTCTACTTGCCTTTCATCTTCATTTGTCAATGATATCTTTCCTCAACATAATATTTTTGGGCATACTTTCTTCTCTTTCAAGATTTTGTATATATGTCTCCTTTGTTGGTCCTTTGCTTTCTCTCTTTGGAAGTCGGAAAAAATTCTTTCTCAGGGGTATGCAGATAGTGAGATAGAGGTGGGGAGAACTCAGCTGAGGCAACTTGTAGCTTTTATTTTGGGGTTGAGCTATCTTTTCTGAGATTTTATGACTTGCTTTCAGTTCAGTCCACCCAACTGGGAATGGAGTCAGGGTTTATCATTCATTCAGGAGGATACTTTTGGGGCCATAACCCCAATTTTTTGTGTCAACTTAGAATCTTAATATCTGCCAGACCAAAAAAGCCCTCTTGTTTACTTTTCCTATAAATTATTTCTTCCTAGTTTTCTTTCCTACTACACCCCAGTCTAAAGATGAAAAAAATAACAAAATTCATTCAGTTTGCTCCCCTCCAGATTTGGGAATATTATTGTCAATACTTAGCATTTTGTTGACTCACCACATCATCTTTGTTTCTTTCCTTGGTTGCCAGGTTTTAAGGCTTATCACAGTTTGTTATTTTGCTTTTCTTGTTTGGTGCTATTAGTGAATTTTTTTTTTCTGATTTTTAGTTAACTTTGTTCATTTAATTAGTAATTGGTAGAGGGAAATTTGTGAACTAGTTTTGATATGCCTTCATAATCAGAAATTTTGCCTCTTTAATTCTTGATGGGAAAGTATAATCCAGTATATCTGTCTAACATTTACAGTTAACATTTTGACTTAAGCCATAAAAAGGCATTTGATCACTAAGATGTGAGTGTCATTTTTATTTATCTCAAGGGCAGCATCTTCTTCAGGGACTTTGTTTCTCAAAATAACACTGTGCTGGAGAGACTGAAAATGTCTTTAGAGGTCAGGAAATAAAACAAAGTTCCTAGACATTCTTCTGAATATGTATGGGAACTTAGTTTGGTTTATGTATTTCACTTATTAAATGGCATTTTTGACTTAGAACTTATGGCAATATTCTCTAAGAATGTTTACCGTCAAGATTTAAAATCAGATTACCTATTTACCCACATCTAAAACAATCATTTTATAAAATATTGATTGGTTTCAAAAAATGAGCAAATTACATGTTTTATTAAAGATTGTGAAATTGCTTTAGTTCATAAAGAAAGAATAAACTTTCAAATTCCAATGATGCGGTAGTAACGTGTATACTTTATATGTTTTGAGTAAGTTTGTTTGTGTAGTTTATATTTTGGTTAGGTGTTCACATTCAGTGTAGCAAAGGGGTTTTGTGAGTAGAGAAGCTGGAAATGTTCAGAAATAGTAATTATTGATAGATTTATTACTTGTGAAGTGTATAGATGACCAGCTCCTCCCCCCTTTCTTTGGTTTCTATATTTTAAAAAATCAGCTTATATTGTTCCAAAAGGTCTTTGTAATTTATGTAATTTTTACAGTGGGAGAGATTTATGATCTTAACTGAGGGAAATAGAGAAACATAAATCATTAACAAAATTTCTTTTTTTTAAAATTTTGTTTATTTATTTGACAGATCACAAATAGGCAGAGAGGCAGGCAGAGAGAGGAGGAAGCAGGCTCCCTGCTGTGCAGAAAGCCAGGTGTGGGGCTCAATCCCAGGACCTTGGGATCATGACCTGAGCCGAAGGCAGAGGCTTTAACCCACTGAGCCACCCAGGCACCCCTCATTAACAAAATTTTAAATCAATGGCCCTCATACCTGGAAAGAAAAAAACTTGAATTAAACTCTTGGCCAAAAGGGGAAATAGAATCTGAATATTACAGAATTTTAAAAAAAATCATGAACAAAGCACTACATTTTGGAATCTATGTAGTAAAATCAAAGTGGTGACCAGAGGAAAATTCAGTTTTATCAATGTAATTAATGTTATCAATAAAAATTGAAGAGTAAAAATAAATGAGTAAAAAAATAATGAGTTAAATTCTAAGCTTAAAAAGAACTAGAAAAAACACCAATCATTAAAAGGGAAAGCACAAGGATAGAAATAATATAGATAAAAACAGAAATTAATGTGGTAGAGAATTAAAAAAGAATTGATCTAATAAATCAAAATATCATTAAAAATGCAAACCACTAGCTAAATTAATCAAGAAGAGAAGAGCATAAATACACAAAATATCAAGTGACAAGGGCAAATGACAACTAAAATGGAAGAAATTATAAAAATTAAAAGATGTCCTTTTTCAGACTTGTGTGCAAATAAATTTGAAAACCTAGATAATATGGATAATTTCCTAGGAAAATACAAATAACCAAAATTGACCCCATTGAAAATAGAAAACTTAAAGAGGTTGATTTCCATAAAAGAAATAAAGTTAGCAAGGAAATACCTTATAAAATGTACTAAACCTAGAAGGTTTCACAGGGGAATTCTACCAAATCTTCAAACACCAGATAGTCCCAGTGCTCCATAAATCATTCCAGAGCATTGAAAATGGAGGAAAACTTCCTGATTGTTTTTATTAGGTAAATATAATATTATGCCTACACTGTTAAAATAGTGCCAGAAAGTAAATTACAAACCAATTTCATTTTAAATATTGATGAAAAAACACAAAACGTTTACAAATATAATCAAACACCACAGATTACATCATGACCAAGTGGGAATAGTGCTAAGAATGCAAACTTGGTTTGATATTAGAAATTCCTGGGGGACCTGGGTGACTCAGTCAGTTAAGCATCTGCCTTCAGCTCAGGTCATGATCCTAGGGTCCTGGGATCAAGCCCTGCATTGGGCTCCTTGCTCGGTGGGGAGCCTCCTTTTCCCTCTCCCTCAGCCTGTCATTTTCCCTGCTTGTGCGCTCTCTCTCACTCTCTCCCTCTGTCAAATAAATAAATAAATAAGATCTTTAAAAAAAAAGGAAATTCATCAATAAGGGCACCTGGATGGCTCAGTCAGTTAAGTGTCTGCCTTTGGCTCAGGTCATAATCCTAGGGTCCTGGGATAGAGTCCCCCATCTGACTTCTTTCTCAACGGGGAGCCTGCTTCTCGCTCTGCCTGTTGCTCCTCCTGCTTGTGCTGTCTCTCTCTGACAAATAAATAAAATAAAAATCTTAAAAAAAAGAAATTCCTCAATAAAATATACTGTATTAATGGATATAAGAAAGAAAGTAATGGGATTATCTCCATAGATGCTGAAAAATCTTTCAACGCAAACTAATACGCATTTTTGATAAAAATACTCAACAGAAATGGAAAGATTTTTTTTTTATCATGGTAGAATATATGTAACATAAAATTTGACATTTTAACCATTTTTAAACATACAATTCAGTGGCATTAGTAACATTCATAGTTTTGTACAATGGTCACCACTATCTATTTCCAAAACCTTTTTATCACTCCAAACAAACCTTGTAATTATTAGACAATAACTTACCATTTTCCCCTCCTCCTAACCCCCGATAACCCCTAGTCTACTTTGTCTCTGTGAATTTACCTATCTTATATATTATATATAAATAGAATCATATAATTTTTGTCCTTTTGTGTAGGACTTATTTTACCTAGCATAATGTTTTTAAGGCTTGTCTGTGTGTAGCATGTATCAGAACTTCATTCCTTTCATGGCTGAATAATATTCCATTGTGTATATTCCAGTGTGTGTGTGTATCAGATTTTGCTTATCCATTTACATTCATTTGTTAATCAACACTCAGTTTGTTGTTATTTCTACTTTGTGGTTATTGTGATGAAAGCTGCAGTGAACATTGGCATTTGAATATCTGCTTTTGAGTCCTTGTTTTCCATTCTTTTGGGTAATATTGAGTAATGTAATTATTGGGTCATTGGTAATTCCATGTGTAGCTTTTTGAGGATGTTCCAAACTTTTTTTGACAGTGGCTACACCAGTTTCTCCTTCCACCAGCAATATATAAGAGTTTCAATTTTTCCACATCCTGGCAAATCTTGTTCTGTTCTTTTCTCTTTTAACTGTAGCCTTTGTAATGTGAATGATATCTCATTGTGGCTCTGATTTGCATTTCCCTAATGACTAATGATCTTGATCATCTTTTCACATGCTTGTTGGCTATTTGTAGGTCTTTGGAGAAATGTCAACTCATATCTTTCCCCCATTTTTATATTGGTTTGTTTGTCCTTTTGTTATTGAGTTATAGGAATCCTTTATATAATTTTTATATTAAACTATTATTAGATATTATGGATTTTTTTTCTCAACATGATAAAAAAATATATACTCTAGTCCTAAAATGTGCAGTTTACTTTGGGGAAATGCTAGAGGCGTTTCCACTAAGATTGGGAACAAGGCCAGGATGTCTATTAAAACTATAATCAGTGTGGTTCTAGAGGTATTAGCCAATGTAATTAGATAAGAGAAATGAATTAGAGGCATTAGAATTGCTAAAAAGGAAGTAAAATCAACTGCATTTGCAGATGATATGATAGTATACCTAGAAATGTCTTAGAGAATCAATGATGAAACCAACCTAATAAAAGAATTAAGTTATTAGGTGATGAAATTAATATGTAGTAACTAAAAGCTTTTATATATAATAATATAATCAGAGGATATAATGGATAATAGAGAAAACCCCATTTGTAATAGTAACAAAGAAGACTAAATATTTAGGAACAAACTTAAGAAGAAATGTACAAGGGCACCTGGGTGGCCCAGTTGGTTGAGTGGCAAGATCAGGGTCCTGAGAAAGAGCCCCACATTGGGCTCCATGCTCAGCAGGGAGTCTGCTTGAGGATTCTCTCTCCCTCTCCCTCTGTCCCTCTATCTGCTCACATGCTCTCTCTTTCTCTCTCAAATAAATAACTCTTTTAAAAAAAGAAAAGTACAAATTTTACATGAAAAGGCTTTAAAATGTTCCTGAAAGATATAAATAAAAGTATGCTTGAACAAATACAGAGACATTCTCCGTTGGTGGATAAGATGACTAGCATCATGAAGAGCTCAGTTTTTCATAAGTTCATTTATAAATTTAACATATTCCCCAAACAACAAGTTTTTATAATGGGGCTAGGCAAGTTGATATTAAAGTTCACATGGATAAACAAATATGCAAGAATAGCTAGCAATATACATTAAAACTACAAGGGTGTGTTTGTGGAGTAGCCTTACTGGGCACTAAAACAAGCTATAAAGCCTCTATAAATAAAACAATGTAGTAATGGCAAATGAACAAGTAGACCAGTGGAATAGAATTAAAAGGCCAAAAATAAGCCCAAGTATATATAGAAATTTAGTATATGATGAAGTTAACATTTCAAGTCACTAAACTTTTTAATATATGATGCTAGGACAACTGGCTAGCCATTTGAAAAAAGTTAACAGATTTCTACTTAATCCCCTACAAAAGTATAAACTACAAATGGATCAGCAATCTAAGGTTTAAAAAAATGTAAAGTATATACTATAAGAAAACATACATAAATTCCTCTTGAATGTTGGGGTAAGGAAAGACTTTATACTGTGATTCAAAATACAGAGATCATAAAAGAGTTTAAGATTTGAATATATAAAAATGTTTGCATGTCAGAAAAGACCATAAAGGAATCCAAAGACACCTGACAAACCGAGAGAAAATATTTGCACTTATATCAATGAGGAGGGGCTTATATCCCTAATATGTAAAGAACTCTGGAAATTTAAAGGAAAAATGGGCCAAAATCTGATAGAACAAAGAACAAAAGATATGGGTGGACAATTAAAAAAATCAAGTATAGAGGAGCACCTGGGTGGCTCAGTGCATTAAAGCCTCTGCCTTCGGCTCAGGTCGTGGTCCCAGGGTCCTGGGATTGAGCCCCACATCAGGCTCTCTGCTCAGCGGGGAGCCTGCTTCCCCCTCTTTCTCTGCCTGCCTCTCTGCCTGCTTGTGATCTGTCTGTCAAATAAATAAATAAAATCTTTAAAAAAATCAAGTATAGAGATGGCCCTTAAATCTATGAATAGATATAATTAATTACTGAAGAGATATAACTATCAGTCATCGAGAAAGGGCTATTGAAATCTCTGACTACAATTGTGAATTTGATTTTTTTCTTGAAGTTCTATTTGTGCTTCATGTATTTTGAAGTTCTTTTATTGGGTGCAAAAACACTTATGATTTTCACCTCCTATATCATATTATGTCATATATTTCATGTCATATATCTTACCATATCATATTCTTTGTCACTATGAAATCATCCTCTCTATCTCTGCTAATGATCTTTGCTCTAAACTCTCCTGTTTTTATTAATAAAGCATTATTAATGGCATTTTTTTTCAATTATTTTACTCTTAATCTCTTTGTGTCTTTCTCTACATTTTAAGTGGGTTTCTCATTGGCAAAACATAATTGGGTTTTGCTTTTTTATCTAATCTGGTGGTCTTTATTTGTTACGCTTCTCCTTTCTACTGCCTTCTTCTTTTTTTTATAGTTCCATTTATCCTTTTTTTTGGCTTATTATTTATAACCATTATTTATGTTCCATTATTTTAGTGAGGCTTTTAGAGTATAGTAGTATACATTCTTAGCTTATTGTGTACCTCCAAGAAATATCATATTACTTTACATTGTAGCAAAAAATATTTGCAATTTATTTCCATTTATTGACTTCAGATTTTATCCTGTTGTTATACACTTTATTTCTACTTATTTTTGAAGTCCTATAATACTGATATTATTTTTGACTTAAACAACAAATTTTCTTTGAATAATATTTAAATAATAAGACAACTTTAAAAAATATTTGCCCACGTAGTTGCCATTTATGGTGCTCTTCATGACTTTCTGTAGATCTAGATTATTCCAATATCAGTTTCTTTCACTTGAAGGAATTCTTTTAACATTTTCTTGTAATGCAGATCTGCTGGTAATAAATGTTGTCAGCTTTTGTGTATGTCTGAAAAAGTTCTTATTTCTTCTTTACTTTGAAAGATTTTTTTCCTGGATATAGAATTTTATTTTTTTTTTTAAACATTTTTATTTATTTATTAGACACAGAGAGAGAGAGATAACAAGTAGGCAGAGAGGCAGGCAGAGAGAGAGGGAGTCCTTATGATGGCATATTTCATCATATAGTATCAAAAATCACATTCATCAATATTACCTTTAATCTTTTTTTTACTCTTTTTTTTTTAAGATTTTATTTATTTATTTGACAGAGATCACAAGTAGGCAGAGAGGCAGGCAGAGAGAGAGGGAGAGGGAAGCAGGCTCCCTGCCAAGCAGAGAGCCTGATGCGGGACTCGATCCCAGGACCCTGAGACCATGACCTGAGCTGAAGGCAGAGGCTTAACCCACTGAGCCACCCAGGCGCCCCTGGATATAGAATTTTAGATAGAGTTTTGTTTTGTTTTTTTTTTCTTTTAGTACTCTAAAAATGTGGCACAGCGCATGCACTTTCCTTTGACCCGGCAGTATCACTTCTAGGAATTTACCCTGAATAGAAAAGATAGGGTTGGTAGGTATAGAATAGAGTGAGTGGATAGGGATGGGGTATAACACTTCTCTAAGTAGACTTTTTTGTAGTTGTGACTTTTAGAACCACATTACTTTTTCTCATACTAAACAAACAATAATAGGAGAACCAAAATGGATGCAAACAGAATAAAGGAATTTAAATGTATTAATGAATAACATGATTTCATTTAAAGTATATAGGGTGGTAGGGGAAGTAAAACAAACCAAAATAACTTTAGGACATAGGATTTTGACTATATGTTCTAAGGCTAAAGAATAAAAGAACCAAAAACTAAGTATAAAGGTATTGTACTTAGTAGGCTGGTTTTCCAAACTGGTTTGAGTTGGCAATTCTGACACACATGTATGTACATTGTAGAAGTGAGAAAATAAGGAAATAGATTGTGGCTAATGAATGTTAGGTTTTTTGCCTTGGAAAAAGGAAGTTACAAACAAGGTCAGGGTAAAAGTTAGAAGTTCATCTGAAATGTTAGATTGGAATAGGAGGTAATCATGGACTCATGAGCTTTAGGATACACACACGCACGAGCGCACGCACACACACACACACACACACACCACATTTATATCCACATCCATTTCTCTCTCAATATAGATATAAATACTAGTATGGGTGCTGTGTGTGTATGTGTGCATCAATGTATTGGCTAACTCAGACTGCTGAGAGTTGATAGCATACAAAACACTCAGAGGGCCCAGTACCAGTGAGCATACCTAGTACGAAATCTTGTTTCTTAAATACTATTTTCCAATAAAAGGAAATAATACTTCTTGGAAAAACTACTGATTTCAAGGCTAGCCAGGGTACATACCAGAACCTGAAACCATCTTGTGATGCTAGTAATAAAGTGTTTAAGAAAAATGTTGGAGGGAGGGGCACCTAGTGGCTCAGTTAGCTAAACAGCTGGCTCTTGATTTCAGCTCAGGTATTAATCTCAGGGTCCAGGGATCCAGCCCCAAGTAGGGCTTCCAACAGCAGGGAGTCTGCTTGAGGATTCTCCTTCTCTTTCTCCTGCCCCTCCCCTGCTCATTCTCTCTCTCTCTAATAAATACATCTTTTAAAAAAATGATGGGGGGCGGTGACTAGGTGACTCAGTAGGTTAAGCATCAGACTCTTGTTTTTGGCTCAGGTCATGATCTCAGGGTCTTGAGATTAAGCCCTGTATCTGCTCTGCACTGGGTGTGGAGCCTGCTTGGGATTATCCCTCTCTCTCTCTCTCTCTTTCCCTCTGTCCCTAGCCTTGTTGGTGTGCTTTCTCTCTCCCCCTCTAAAATAAATAAATAAGTCTTTAAAAGATATATTGGGGACATGTTTAAAGGACACAGGAGCAATGTTGGAGAAGCTTTCATTAGTCAAATCTGGGATAACAAATAATGACAAATATATATAATATTGTATATGATATAATATATATATAATGATAAACAACTATATAATATGCAATAATAAAAATAATGAATTTTAATTCTTAGTATAAAATAAGAATCTACAAGTTCACCCTGATATGAATAAGTGAATAAACAAATTACTTGGGGTTAGGGAAAGCTCTTTTTTTTGGTTTTACTTTCAACTAGTAAGTGCCAAAAGAATGACAGAATTAGTAAAACACAATTTGGCAACCATCACAGTAACAATTGTTTGAAGCAAAAATCATCAATGGATGCTAAATTTAGTGGCCAAAATTATTGATAGGAAGTAGGATATTTACATAGTCTTGAAATATTTTCTCACAAAATATTTACCATTTATAAAAGGTAAAATAGTAACTTTACAGTGAAAGAATGCAGCAGACACCATCTTAACTAAGTAATTAAATGAGTAATGAGATAAGTCCATATCATGTACCTTTTGATACTGAAGTCACAACATAATTTCTGTGGTATTTCTGCCAACAATGCATTACCTGAAACTAATACCAAGGGTGCACTAATTAGATAGCCCAAATTGAAATGCATCCTCTAAAATAACTGGTCAAGGTTATGAAAGACAAGGAAAGACTAAGGAGAAGGTCCAGTGTAAAGAAAACTAAAGTAGCTTAGGCCTGAAATTCTGTTTTGATATTCTGCAAATACTGGAAATACCAGGTGCCCTGTAGCTGTTACTAGAAGAATTCAAGGAAACAAATGTACAAACTCCCAAGTGCTCATGGATCTTCCCTTCTTCCATATTTAATGAGCAGCTTACTTGAAGGTGTATCAAAGATCTTATTCAGTGCCTCACAATGGTTTCTAAGAAAAATTTAAAACAGGAGGCAAAGAATGCTTTCCCTTTCTATAGTATAATCGAAACTATAAGCTGAAAGTAATCTCTCTTGGAAACTCTGCCTTGGCCAGGAAGGTAATGGAAGTAATTATAGAACTCAATTAATATTGTGATCCAGAAGAAATTCCAACTATAAGAACTCTGTCGGTCCTTTGGAAACTACATATTAGAAAGAAATGAAGGCTGTTCTTAGTCATCCACTCTTGTTGGAGACTTTTAAAGCTTAGAGTGCATCTCCATCATTGTTATTATCTTATTACTGTTGTTATCCTTTATGGAATCCACTTGAAACAATCCCCCACCCCATCTCCCAACCCCCATCATTAAAAATTTTAGTTTCTTTGCAAATGTTTGAGTTTTGGGTTTTGAGAACATCCTACGAAGACTAAGGCAGGTGATTGTGAGGGAGAAAAATCACCTGTTAATGGATAGCTTGACAAGACTTGTGTGAATTTTGAGAATATAGTAGATATTAAAGTTAGTAACTAATTGGATTGGTAGATTTTCTAGGTTTGGAACTCCCAGCCCAGACCGTAAAATCTTCTTTCTCAGCAACTAATTATTTTGCCATTCAAGTCTCTTACATCAAACTCAAGAAAGACCCAAGAATTTTTCTCTGCGCTTTGATCTTAATGCATCATTGATCTGACCATAGGATGTTACCACAGTTTTTCTTTTCTGTGGTGAGTCCTGAGGGCAGTTTATTTCAATAAAGACAATACCTTATACATTTCAAGCACCTGTATATAAAATAGAATGTCATGCATAAAAACTACTGTGTTGCCTGGTATGTAGCTACTCAGAGATTGTGCAGCGACAGATACTATCATCCTTGTGACAGTTTATTGATATATATGGCATGGAGCTCTCTTCTTTAAACATTACACTTTTGTTTGTGGCTATAGCTAATGATTACAGAACTTGCACTCTGATACATTGTCTCTTTCAAAGAGTACACTTTTAGACTGGCTTTATTATTTTTGTTTGTTTAGCCATGCCACATTTCAGCATGACTTCAGACATTTTTAGAGTATTTTCTGTCCATCTTGGTAGTAATTGTCTCCCTCATTTCAGCTCACTATCTGGCCTATGTTTATATATGTTCCTATTTTTTTCCTTTTAAAAATTGGGATGTAATTGGCATAAAACATTATGTAAACTTAAGGTGTACAATGTGTTGATTTGATACATTTGTATATTGCAATATGATTACCACCATAGCATTAGCTAACACCCCTATCACATCACGTAATGATCACTTTTTTTTGTAGTGAGAACAGTTAAGATTTAGTCTCTTAGCTACTTTGGGGTTTATAATACAGGATCGTTGACTATAATCACTGCTGTACATTCGATCTCAAGAATTTATTTACTAGTTGTAAGTTTAATTCAGAACAAAAAAAATGTACATAATCTTTGAATGCTGATAACTGACTAATTTTCAGAACTGTATTGCTGATAAACTTCACTTGCCATTTAATTGTAAGAAATTGTCAAAACCCCACATTTGATGCTCA
>ML105623.1:20316-43944 GCA_003697995.1 Taxidea taxus jeffersonii | reverse complement strand
CTCTGTATACTTGGCTTATTGGGATGCTAGGGTAGCAACCTTGTAAAGCCCAAAAATGACAGCCCCAGAAGATGGAGGGAAAATGAAAGAAGACAATTCTCTCATCACCCACCACTAATTACTGTGTATGACCCAAGAGGGCAGGTTCTAGATAAGGGACCAGCCATCACAGCACTTTGCAGCTTATTCCCTATCTATGCATATCCAAGTTTAATATCCACTCCATGACTTCTTTTCATTCATTCATTCTCAGCAGCAACATTTCACAGTATTGATAATGACTGTTTACAGGAAGCTTCCTATGTTCCAGGCTCTGCGCTTTACATGTTTAATCTCATTTAGTCCTTACACTAATCTTCTCCCATAGGAATGATGCTCACAGATGTGAAATACGAAGGCACAGAGAGGTTTTATAACCCATCTGAGGACAACACAGCTCAACTGGGGTAGAGCTGCCTTTTGCACGAAAATCCACCTGACTTCAAAGCCCTTGTTCTTAACCACAATGCAATTCTGCCCTGTCTCATGCCCAAGACCTTATTTATTGGTGTAGCTCTGAACAGGTAACCAGGGTAGAGTCTACATAGAATCATGGAATCACAAAGTCAGAAGGCTCTTTCCCCCTGGTTTTCACATGGGATATTTTTTATTGTGTAATAATTAGATGACAGCGGGTAGAGGGGTTAATGGTGACTGCTCCCACCCTATCCTTTTCATATAGCCAAAGTCCTCAACAGAATCAACTCATTTCAAACACTGTAGGAACACAGTTTCTACAATAAGGGCTCATGAGTTCAAGCTTTACATCATTATCAGCAAGCATAGGTTGGAGACCTCAGGACTTTGTATGACTCAAGACCCTCATATCGCAATAAGCCCAGACCCCCAGGCCATCTCTCACCCCTGGATTCTAATCCCTGTGGCCTGACAGTAGCAAGACAACCTTTCTTTTCGATGCCCCTCTCCACCAGTTTATATGCACTGGCTTTTAATGTATTTTGTGTCCCCTAGGACACAAGCTCTATGAGGGGAGGGGTTTTTATTTTGCCCTGCTGTAGTCCCTGAAACATAAGACATGCTCACTAAATATGTTAGCTGAATGAATACTGACAAGTTATTTTTAATTTCTATAGGAAAATAATACTTATTAACTCACTAGGTCCTGAAAGGAAAAAGCAACGCTCTATTCACCTCAACTTTGTTCCAATTCCTTGAAAAGTATGAATAAATAAGTACCTTCCATAGGAAGTTATCTGTAATTCAAGGTTTTCACTAATTCAGCCTGAACACTCATTTATCAGCTATTTGAGTATCTTTTATATGCATGTACACATATGCGCAGAGCACTTAGTACATCACCTGGAACATACAAAGTATTTTTTTTTTTTTAATTTGGTGAGGCAGGGGGGATGGACACATGCCAGGCCCTATATACCAAGGACACCAGGAGAAAGACCAAGTTCTACTCTCATGGAACTCACAGGCTAGAGGAAATGACAAATGTTAACTGATCACATTTAGTTACAGACATGAGTAAGTGAGATTTTTACTGCATTATCGGAGGGAAAGAAACGTGTTGGGGACCCAGCTAGGGGAATACAGATGGAACATCACTGTGTGTTCCATGTAATTTATTAAACACGTGGTACAAAAGGATTGAGTGCCTGGGCATTTCTTTTGGAGACCCTTGGCTTAGCATTAACAATCCTGCTGCCTACATGGTTTTCAACTAGCTTCTAGAACATAAAGCCATCAGGAGGAGAAAAGAAGAGATCTTTGACATAGCAAAGAAAAGTTTTGTTTCCTTCATGAGGAAGGACTCTGGATGAGAATCCTAACAGCCCAGACTGAAGCAGTGGGGATGTGTCAGATTTGCCAACAGGGAGCTTGTGTCTCAGAGACCCCAATGACAACACTAATAGCAGTAATGGTATCTGTGCTTTCTTGGTCCTCAGGCTTTGCACACATGATCCCACTTACGCTCACACTTATCAGGAAGGTACTCTCACTGCCCTTACTTAGAGACTGGCCAAGCAAGGCCGAGTAGCTTGCTCAGGATCATATGGTTAGTGAGCAGTAGACAGAAGCTTTCAAAGGACCCTCTGTCTGCCTCCTTGTTACACTGTCTGCACAATCAGCCCTTCCCTTGCTCCGTCAATATCATTTCCCTGTTCAAACAACTGAATCAAAGTGGGCTCCCTACTTTTCTAGATGTACCTGTGAGTGCCCACTTCTATTTATCTATCCTTCTTACCTTCTCAAGCCCCCATATGGGAAATTAGAAAGACGATCACCCTGGGAGTCATGGATGCTGTGTTGGAATCCAGGCTGGACACAAATTAGCAGGTTCTAATAATACCTACTACCTGCTGAACAATTACACTGTGTGCTTTGTATACATTAAGTTACTCAATATTCACAGGTTTTATTTCCCGTTTGGACAAATCATTCTAGTCAGTCAAATCAGGCATGGGTTCTATTGCTCATAGGAGGCAGAGCAAGGATTTTAACTTGGTCTGTTGTCAGTTTATGCTTTTAACCTCTGATCTGCTTCTCATTTCAATGGCTGGACCATCACTGGCTCTCTGGACCCGTTTTCTTGTCTGTCATAAGAAGGAAGTAGGATTGTCTCCCAAGTGCCTCCCACCTCTCAGATCATAAGAAGTTTGAATCCCAGAGGTCTTGTCTTTTAATTTTTTTCTACCAATGCCCCTGTACTCTAGGCTAGTCTTCCCGAGGTGACTTCAGAAGAGCACTCAGGAATACATCAGGAATACTGGAATCTGAGGTCAAAAGAGCTTAGGAAACTCCTACTCAGTTTTGGGGGTTGACAATGCAATTAGCCTATTAGAGGTGCTGAGAAGTCCTTCACACAGAAAAAAATTATTCTTTAGGAATCCAGGTTTTTCAGCTTATGTGCTACCAAATTTTGGGATGGATCATTCTTTGTTATTGGGGCACTACAGGATCTTTAGCAACATCCCTGGCTTCTGCCCACTAACTCCCTAAGCCCCAGATGGGACAGTCCAAAATGGCTTCAGAAATTGCCAACTGTGCCCTGGGAGGGCATGACTTGCCTATGGTTGAGAACCAACAGCTGTTGTTCTGCCTTCAGATCTTATCGGATCACACCATCTCCCTCCCCACTATTTCGCTGTAGTTTTTTTTTTTTTCTCCCCATATATTACTTGAAGCCTGTTGTTTCTCTAGTACAGAGTTCCTCAGAATACCTCAGAATTCCTCAGAATAATATCAGGATTATGATGCTATAGGGAAAAGCAACTGACACTTCTTTTAAGTCCTACAGGGTATATTAGGTGTCCCACATAGAAAGAGTTTTGTGTTATAATCTGTGCAGCTAGGAACATGTGTGCATGTAACTAAGCATATTCTCCTTCATGGGGTCTGGCAGAGCACTGTTCACCTGAGAGAACTCAGACCACAGAGTAACTGAAGATGGGATTGCAATCCTGGGAAAGAGGTGAAGCAATGAAACTGAGGAAGAGTTCAGAAGAAAACTGTTGAGGGAGGAGCAAGATGGTGGAGGACTAGGAGATCTAAATTTCATCATGTCCCAGGAGTTCAGCTAGATAGTTATCAAACCATGCTGAACACCTACAAACTCAACCAGAGATTGAAGAGAAAAAGAGCAGCAATTCTATGAACAGAAAAGCTACCTCTTTCTGGAAGGTAGGACATGCAGAGAAGTGAATCTGACTCGATACATGGGAAGATAGACCACGGGCAGAGCCAGCTCCCAGCAAGTGGTGGAGCAGTGCAGCACAAAATCAGAACTTTTAGAAGTCTGCTCCACTGAGGGATGTTGCTCTAGAGGATAAGCAGGGGTGGAGCCCTCATGGGGACAGTGTGGTCTCAGGACCCTCGGGGTCACAGACAGACCAGGGGTGTCTGAGTGTGGCAGAGCTCCCAGGTATCAGAGTGGGGAAGCTGGAATTCATTTATATAAAAACAGTTTCCAATGAAACTAGGAGCTGGTTCTTTGAAAGAATTAATAAGATTGATAACCCCTGGCCAGACTTATCAAAAAGAAAAGAGAAAGGACCCAAATTAATAAAATCATAAATGAAAGAGGAGAGATCACAACCAACACCAAAGAAATACAAACAATTATAAGAACATATTATGAGCAACTATACGCCAGCAAATTTGACAATCTGGAAGAAATGGATGCATTCCTAGAGACATATAAACTACCACAACTGAACCAGAAAGAAATAGAAAACCTGAACAGACCCATAGCCAGTAAGGAGATTGAAGTAGTCATCAAAAAATCTCCCAAAAAACAAGAGCCCAGGGCCAGACGGCTTCCCAGGGGAATTCTACCAAACATTTAAAGAAAAATTAATACCTATTCTCCTGAAAATGTTCCAAAAAATAGAAATGGAAAGAAAACTTCCAAACTCATCTTATGAGGCCAGCATTACCTTGATCCCCAAACCAGACAAAGACCCCATCAAAAACGAGAATTACAGACCAATATCCTTGACGAACATGGATGCAAAAATTCTCACCAAAATACTAGCCAATAGGATCCATTAGTACTTAAGAGGATTATTCACCACGACGAAATGGGATTTATTCCAGGGCTGCAATGTTGGTTCAACATCCACAAATCAGTCAATGTAATACAATACATTAATAAAAGAAAGAACAAGAACCATATGATACTCTCAATAGATGCTGAAAAAGCATTTGACAAAGTACAACATCCTTTCTTGATCAAAACTCTTCAAAGTGTAGGGATAGAGGGTACATACCTCAATATCATCAAAGCCATCTATGAAAAACCCACAGTGAATATCATTCTCAATGGGGGAAAACTGAGAACTTTTCCACTAAGGTCAGGAACATGGCAGGGATGTCCATTATCACCATTGCTATTCAACATAGTACTAGAAGTCCTAGCCTCAGCATTCAGACGACAAAAAGAGATAAAAGTCATCTGAATTGGCAAAGAGGAAGTCAAACTCTCACTCTTTGTAGGTGATATAATACTTTATGTGGAAAACCCAAAAGACTCCACTCCAAAACTGCTAGAACTCATACAGGAATTCTGTAAAGTATCAGGATATAAAATCAGTGCACAGAAATTAGTTGCATTTCTATACACCAACAACAAGACAGAAGAAAGAGAAATTAAGGAGTCAATCCCATTTACAATTGTACCCAAAACCATACGATACCTATAAACAAACCTATACAAAGAGGCAAAGAAGCTGTACTAAGAAAACTATAAAGCACTCATGAAAGAAATTGAGGAAGACACAAAGAAATGGAAAAATGTTCCATGCTCATGGACTGGAAGAACAAATACTGTGAAAATGTCTATGCTACCCAAAGAAATCTACATGTTTAATGCAATCCCTATCAAAATACCATCAATTTTTTCAAAGAAATGGAACAAGTAATCCTAAAATTTATATAGAACCAGAAAAGACTCCAAATAGCCAGAGGAAAGTTGAAAAAGAAAGCCAAAGTTGGTGGCATCACAATTCCAGATTTCAAGCTCTGTTACAAAGCTATCATCATCAAGACAGTATGGTACGGGCACAAAAAGACACATAGATCAATGGAACAAAATAGAGAGCCCAGAAATGGACCCTCAACTTTCTAATCTTCAACAAAACAGGAAAAAATGTCCAATGGAAGAAAGACAGTCTCTTCAACAAATGGTGTTGAGAAAATTGGACAACCACGTGCAGAAGAATGAAACTGGACCATTTCCTTACACCACCCATAAAAACAGACTCAAAATGGATGAAAGACCTCAATGTGAGACAGAAATCCATCAAAATCCTTGAGGAGAGCACAGGCAGCAACCTCTTTGACCTCACCCACAGCAACTTCTTCCCAGAAACATTGCCAAAGGCAAGGGAAACAAGGGCAAAAATGAACTATTGGGATTTCACCAAGATCAAAAGCTTTTGCACAGCAAAGGACACAGTCAATAAAGCCAAAAGATAACTGACAGAATGGGAGAAGATATTTGCAAATGACATATCAGATAAAGGGCTAGTATCCAAAATCTATGAAGAACTTATCAAATTCAACACCCAAAGAACAAAGACTCTAATCAAGAAATGGGCAAAAGACATGGAGAGACATTTCTGCAAAGAAGACACCCAAATGGCCAACAGACACATGAAAAAGTTGTCAACATCACTTGGCATCAGGGAAATACAAATCAAAGCCACAGTGAGATACCATCTCACACCAGTCAGAATGGCCAAGAACAACCAGTCAGGACATGACAGGTGTTAGCGAGGATGTGGAGAAAGGGGAACCCTCCTACACTGTTGGTGGGAATGCAAGCTGGTGCAGCCACTCTGGAAAACAGTATGGAGGTTCTTCAAAAAGTTGAAAATAGAGCTACCCTATGACCCAGGAATCACACTACTGGGTATTTACCCTAAAGATACAAATGCAGTGATCTGAAGGGGCACGTACACCCAAATGTTCATAACAGCAATGTCCACAATAGCCAAACTATGGAAAGAACCTAGATGTCCATCAACAGATGAATGGATAAAGAAGATGTGGTATATACACACAATGGAATACTATGCAGCCATCAAAACCCCCCAAATCTTGCCATTTGCAACAACGTGGATAGAACTAGAGGGTATTATGCTGAGCAAAATAAGTAAGTCAGAGAAAGACAATTATTATATGATCTCTCTGCTATGAGGAATTTGAGAGGCAGGGCAGGGATTCATGGGGGGAAGGGAGGGAAAAATGAAACAAGATGGGACCGGGGAGGGAGACAAACTGTAAGAGACTCTTAATCTCAGGAAACAAACTGAGGGCTGCTGGAGGGGTTGGGGAGGGAGAGGGTGGCTGGGCGATGGACATTGGGGAGGATATGTGCTACAGTGAGTGCTGTGAATTGTGTAAGACTGATGATTCACAGACCCATACCCCTGAAGCAAGTAATACATTATATGTTAATAGAAAAATAATAATTAAAAAAAGAAGAAAACTGTTGACTTGGGAGAAACCGAAAGCTAAAATCTCCTGCATTACGACAGGGACAGAAGGTGACAGGAAGCATGCAAAGTGCCCGTGTGGGCTCTGGGGCCAGGAGAAGAGAAGCTGGAGGGAACCCAGAGTCTGTGCAGGGTGTTCCTGTGTGTGGCTCCTTTCACGGGACCTCATGCTGGACGCTGTCCTGGAACTCCCGTCCATGGTGCCGTGGCTAAGAGGACAGGTGGTCCCAGGTTCAGCAGGCCCGGGCTGAACTCCAGCTCTGTTGTCTCTAAGTTATGAAGCCTTGGACAAGTGGCTTGCCTACTTCCTAGCTTCATTTTCTTTAACTGCCAAATGGAGCTAAGAGGAGTACCCACCTTGGAGGGGAGATGAGATAGATCTGTCCGGTTGAGCATGTGGCCTCGTGCCTGGACCCACAATAACAGGGAAGAAAGTGCTGCTTCAGACAAGTGTGGTGTGAGAGGAGCCCAAAGCCTCCGGTGTTCTCCCACTGGGGTCAGATTGGAAGAGCTACTGGTTGTGAAATGGACTTCTACATCTTCTAACCATGCTGGCACACAGACATGCAACAGCTTGTCCTAGACTATCCCTCGGAACGCACCTTCCCTGGGACAAGTGGTGGTGGCTGGCTGGCACACGATGTCACTGTCGCCCTGGCTTGGGTGACTCAGGCAGAGGAGAGAGAGCATCAAGGAGAGAAGGCAGGCAGATGTGAAGGTGGGTTCATGATGACAAAGGTACAGACTCAGAATCACGCATGGGGTTTTAAAGTGCTCACTTGTGCTGATGCATCTTTTGCAGAGAAGATCAGCTGGCATGCTTTTCTGTGTGGAGACATGGCTGACTACCTCCCTGTGGTGGGGACACAACTAGAGAGGGGGGCAGATGGCAATTTTCCTTCAGAGAGATGCAGGCAACAGTCTTGCCCCTGGAGAGAAAAGGCCCAACGATTGAGATGCAGCCAGTAATTTGTCCTATCCAGAAGCCACATCCAGTCATTCTGCCCAATGAAAGAAACGGCCAGTGATTACCCCAGGGAGGGTAAGAACTCCCACGGACTGATCATGCTGGCCTTCCTCCAGCTGAGGACAGTGAGAAAAGTTTCAGAATGAATTAGTGGGAATATACACCATGGGCCTCAAGACACCATCCTCAGACATGGGCTGCAGAACAGCAGAGATCTGAGGTCACACTGAGACTGAGATCAGATTAAGACTCAGAGGATTCTGTGTTGAGAAAGAGTGATGCCCAGTGACTCAGCCTTAGCGATTTGCTTTTCATACAGCCCTTCATTAATTCTACAAGTAAGTGTTCAGCAGTGAGCACCGTGGGAACCCAACGCACAGCATCACAGAGAGTAAGCGATACATCTAGAAGGGATTATGCTGGTCCCTGACTTTTCTATAACTTTGCAGAATAGGTCACCATATAGGATATACTTCACCAACAGATCTTCTAATAAAGAATCATTCAAAGTTAAGAAATAGTGAGTCATCCCCCCCCTCTTTTTTTCAGACAAAAGAAATGGATTACAACTCAGAGGGAGGAAACCTGATGGGACAGGCGGGTGGGGTCTGATCTGGCTGATGGGATCGGGATCAATAAACACTAGATAGATCAAAGGTCAGCAAACCTTCCTTGTAAAGAGCCATGTACCAAGAATTTTAGGCTTTAAGGGCCATTTGGTCCCTGTCACAGCTCTCATAGTATGAAAGCAGTGCAGGCAATCTGTAAACAGATGACCATATATTCCTATCAAGTGCTCCTCGTGGACACCAAATTTCAGTTTCATGTAATTTTTACAGGTCATGAGACAGTATGGTTCCTCTTTGTTCAACCATTTGAAAATGCCAAACCCTCATTCTTCACTAGAGTTGTGCAAAAACGGGTGGTGGGCCAGATTTGGCCTGGAGACCCTAGATTGCTGAGCCCTGATGTCAATGGCCGGGGGATGGTTGGGGTGCTGATGCTAGACAGGGCAGTCAGCAGGAATCAGCCCATTTCGGGGGGACAGTGGGTTTGGAGGATAGCTGTTGGCGCAGAGACATCCCATGGAAAGCATGGAGGATGAGACTGTGGCTTAGTGACTGCAAAGGTGCTTTCCTCCAGTGCATGTGCGAGGCGGGTATTGGCAGATACACTTGGGCTAGAATCTGTGGCCTGCCACTTACAGGCTGGATGACTTTTTTCAAGTTTCTGTAACTTTCCGAGATTCAGGGTCATTATCTTTAAAATGCAGATGGCATTTTAAGAAGCAGAAGGAGAAGAGTAGAAAAGCAGATAGGATGCCTACTGAAGTGGCTGGCCATGGTTGGCATCAACAAACACCAGCGTCACACAGTCTTCAACCCATGTGCGCCTAAGGCACGTGGACAGGCGTGGGGGGTCATGAAAGTGAGCAAGAGAGGCGAGGATGCTGTGTGCTTTGGTTCTGTCTTCAACAAAGAGGGGAGCCATGGTTGCAACCTTTTTTTTTTTTTTTTGATTTTATTTATTTTGTTGGTAGAGAGATAGCAAGACAGGGACTATAAGTAGGGAGAGTGGGAAAGGGAGAAGCAGGCTTTCCACTGAGCAGGGAGCCTGATGTGGGGCGCTATCCCAGGACCCTGGGATCATGACCTGAGCCAAAGGCAGATGCTTAACCAACTGAGCCACCCATGCACACCCCCCACTTTCTTTTTTAAAGAAAGAAAAGTTGCTTGTTTCTCCTGTAGTTGGTAGAAAAGTCTCCCTAAGCCAAAGATGTTCATGCCTTCATTCCTGGCACCTGTGGTTATCTTACAGGGCCAAAGGGAATTAAGGTTGCGAACTACCTGACCTTAAAATGGGGAGATTATGCTAGGTTATCTGGATGTGACTTAAGGAGTGGCAAGGGGCCCTATAAGGGAAGGAAGAGGCAGAGTGACCCAGTGGAACAAAGTTTCCATGGCTACCTCTGGCTTTGAAGCTGGAGTAAAGGGGCTGGGAGCCAAGGAATGTGGGCTGCTTCTAGAATCTGAAAGCAGCAACGAAACGGCTTCTCCCACAGAGCCTCCAGAAAAGAACAGAACCATGCAGGCACCTTGATTTTAGCCTGGTGTCACACATCCTGGATTTCTGACTGTCAGAAGTATAAGATAATTTCGTATCATTTGAGATCATGACAGTTACTATGTTTGTGGTAATTTGGTATAGCAGCAAGAGGAAATTAATACCCCTCTTTCCCCGTATTACCATCAAAGGAAGGGGACAGAGTGTGCGTGCTCTCTTGCCCAACCAGACTCTCAGAATCTGCTCTGATGTCCCTATGCCTTGAGGCAGCTTTGTCTCCCCATGGGTCCCTCTCAGCAGTGCTGCTCCCCCAGCTGACCCAGAAAGTAAGCCAGTGTGAGCTGTGATCAGTCTGCTGCTTTTAGGGGAGTTGGTGAACCAGCATGGCCTGGGCACCTTCTCCTCCCCAAATTCCTTCCCCCGCCCTGCTGCTGCACCCAGAGGCTGACACGGTCCAGAGGAACCAAGACAGAGCAGCTGCAAAGAGAGCAAGCCAGGGGGCCCAGACCCCAGGAGGATGGAGCAGAACATGAAGCTTCTTCCCAAAGCAATGGCACTTCTCTGCAAAGATGCCTACCCTGACTCCTCTCCCTGACTCCCTACTGCCAACAGCTGACAGTGCCGCCTCATCAGCCCACCATCCAGGGCCCTCCACATCAGGCTGGAGATGAGGCCCCCTTCTCTTCAGCTCTGATACTGCCCTGTGGCCTTCCCAGTCCACTCATCATTCGCACGGGGTCAAAGAGCTCCCACCTGCAGTGGCCAGGGGCACGGTGAAACAGACGAGGCAGGCATGGACTCAAAACAGAGAGTGGCGGGGACTGTGGCAAACTACTGTGTCCACAACTGATATGGGGCGGGGCAGTTTCCACACAGCTCCAGTGGATCACTGCCATGCAGGAATGCGGGTCCAGCAGAGCCAGCCTGTTTCATTTGTAAAGTCCAGGTCTTTCTGAGAAATCCAGATGTTTCATTGTTAGCAACCAATTAAAACATTCTAGCGTGTGGGCAAATGCAATTCATGTGTCAGCTGCACGGGCTGTTGTCTGAGACGTGTGGTTCACATGCTATAATACTGAGGACCTGTGTTTATGGGGCATGTGCTCCCTGAGTGAGAATGGCATCCCAGAGCCTCATCAGCTCTGGGGTTAGACACTGATCATGAAAGAGCCTCAGTTGGATTCTGTGCTCTAGAGAGAGGGGAAGGGGAACCTGTGTTCTGCGGAGGGCTTACTTGTCAATCTAAAGGCTGAATTTGGGCCAGCGTCCCCAGGTAAGTGTATTAACTGGGGCCTGTCTGTCCTTCCTTTGGGAGGAATAATTACTTATTAGCCAAGTGGGGCTGCTGCCTTTCTGAGAACTGTCATTCTGGAAGGATGTTGATTGGAGATTTGGAAGCACATGGTCTCCAGCCTGCAGGGGGGGGGGGGGGGCGGTGCCTGTCCACAGGACACGATGCCTTGGCAGTGGGGGGTCTCGACGGGAGCCTCATGAAGAAATCTGTTAACAGTGAGACAGTGAGGCATGGTTTCACTAATGCTCTGATTTGGTCTTTCCCTCCAGTACACCCTCTCTCTGTAAGGTGGGTGAGTAGCAAAGGGTGGGTCCTCATGCCTCCCGCTGTGTACGTTCCTATAGTGACTGGGCTGCTGGAACATGACAACAGTGTCCTCAGGTCTCTGGGCTTACTCCGTACATGACAGGCTAGAGCCTTCTCGTTTCCCTGATTTCTGAGTCTGTCTCTCTCTCTCTCTCAAAATTTTTTCCCAGCAGGAAGCTTTGTGCAGCTGCTCCAAGAGAAGCTTGAGTTCCCTGGGGAGCCTCGGCCCAAGTGGAAGGGGCTGTGAGTGTGTGGTCGTTATTAGGGGTGATTGCGGGGAAGCCGGTTGTCATGGCATCACAGAGACCAGACCTGCACTCCCAAGATGTCACCATTTCCCAGGCCAGATACATAATCACTGCAATGAGAGGCAGAAACACGGAAAGGAGAGAGGGGCAGCTCCCTGCTGATGGTAATCTCCTTGCTGAGTGAAGCCAGGGGTTCAAGGCTGAGTTGGTGGGGGGGTCCATCTGGACATGGGCCAGGTGTGGGGAGGAGAGGGACCTGGTGTCAGCTGGTTATCGCTTCATTGTGTTCTCATGGCTCTGCAGCAATGCCTGTGTTCCCAGCACTGCTTTCTACAGGAAAACATTGTTCCTAACCCACAGACAGTCAGACTCATGTCTTGAATGTTCCGGGAGCTCCCATGCGTATTATGGTATTAGCTACCATGTTGGAGTGGACGGAGAAATAGCCTCGCACCTGCCAGGCACTGTGCTAAGCGCTTTACGCATGTGATACTCCATTGCATTCTCTCAACATTTCTGTTTTACAGATGAAGAAATGAGGCTCCGAGAGTCACCTGCTCCTAGCACAGGCCAGGACGGGGCAGAGCGGGAATGTGAACCCAGCTGCAGCTCTCAGGGCCACTACTGTGCCCCATTCTACATCATTTGTCTTCTAGTCCCATGACCAGGAAGGGTGAGCCCTTCACCCCGGGCGCCAGAAGGCAGGGTTTCGGTACAAGGAATGAGTGGTTGAAATATTAAACGTCTGATCCGGGCGTCATTAGCTCTGTGCTCTCACCCATCACAGGATTAACCAAGATGGAGCTATCTCTTTAGAGTAACACAGAGCAGCAGGGGCAAAGTGGAGGACAGTCATCGGACTGACTGAGCCCCTTATTGCCAGCTGGCTATGCCCTCTCTTGTTCCTCACTGGCTCTACACATACCATCCCCATATGGGCTCCTCTTCCCCTCCAAAGAGCCTCCAGACCTCGGAGAGAGAATGCATTTGCTGTCGCTGCAGAAAATAAAGGCTGTGTCCCTCAGGAAGCACTCTGGCTTAATGACTTGCTCAGGGGGAGGACAGGAGGGACAGTCTACATCCCGTTCTCATAGGGAATCTGGCTGAAGACGATGCTCCCACACTTCACTGCAGCACGCTCCGGGAGCTTGCTCAGCGGGGGCTCAGGAAACAGGAGAGCCATGGTCTGTTGATGTCTGGAAAGTCAGACTCCACCAGAGGAATGCCTGAGCCCTCCTCTGCTCCCCCAGGACCCGGCTTACCCAGCCGCCACGCCCTCCGGCCTGGTGAGGCAAGAACGGGCAGTATCTCTAGGCATTCTTTCTCCACAGCTTCAGCCATGGGCTCTAGACCTGGGTTTGACTTTGACTTCCGCCTATGACTAGGTCTTTGACTTTGCCGAAGTTACTTGCTTTCTGGAGCCCTCATTTTCTCATCTCTAACTCTGAGTTCATGGATTGTTGGGGAAAGAATAAAATACTAATAAATACTGAGTGCTTTCTGTGGGCCAGGCTTTATCTCACTGAATCCTCCTAACAATCTAATAATGCAGGCTCCATTCTTGTCCCCATTGCATAGAGGGAGACACTGAGGCTTAGAGAACTTACATGCAAGGAGTTAGGCCCACACCAGGTTTGTCTGACCCTAGAACCAGCACTATTGACCACTGGAATGTGCATCCTCTTTCTATCCTCATTAAAACCTCATTTCCAAACCACAAGTCTCTCTGATACCTATAACAGGCCTTTAGGATTTACCTTCATAAACCTCAACAGAGCTGGGAACTCCAGCTATCAGGTGGCCTCTCTGTTCCACTGTTTCCTCTCATACTCCCTGTCCCTTCTTTTCCCTTCCACTGTCCCCCCCCACCCAGATCTCCTTCTGGACATGGGATTCAGAACCAGTCCCTTCCCTCCCTGAACTTCGAGAGCGGAGCTCTCACATTCTCATCAGGACACAAAAGTCAGAACATCATAAAACATTACGATATTGCACTTAAAGGAGGTTATTACCTAGACCTCAGTATTAAATAATATATGATTTTGTACTCTAGGCATGTATACAGACCACAAATATTTCAGGAAGACTTCTGGAGGAAAGCTTACAACTGAGAAAATTCTGAAGGTCAGCTCATTTGCTTTTCCTAGGCACTGGGACAAGATAACACCCTACATCTTCATTTTCGTCCTTGGCTTCAGAACCATAGCCCTAGTGTATTGTCAGACACATGCTACATTTTATCTGATGTTTGTTCTTTTATAAACAGGTCTCCTATCATTCATTCACGAATTAGCATGCGGGATTCGTCGGGTGCTGTTCAGGGGTGCTGGAATGCTTCTGCTCCTTCCTGACCTCCCTGAGTGTGAGCAACCATGTGCTGTATTAACACACATCTGTTTTTCTGTGGCTCTACACTGACACGAATACAGAAGAATCCCAGAAAACAGGGACTGAAAAATGCCGTGATTTGGAACTTTGAGGAATACCCAGGATACACGGAGGATATTTGGCATCGCAGTTCGTTTTAACCATGTAACATGATAGTCAGCAGAAATATTACGTAGTCAGCGTTTTCGCTCTCAGACACTGGGAATCTGATGTTCACATTCAAATTAAAATGAAGTTTATGTTAGAAACATCCATAGTTTCATATCCTCTTGTGATGGAGGTAAGTCCACCGAACCAGGGGCTGCTTCTTCCACGGCTGCTTATCCCTCTGTGTTGAACACAACACCCGACTCACATTTATTGACTGGTTGGCTCCTCGCTTTGTTTGATCTCACCATCTTTTTCTCGCAAGCTGGGTGATCCTGTCTTCCCTTATGTCAACCTTCAATGACAATTTCATGACATTTTTGGGGATTTTGAAATGATACCAAAATTTCAGGATGAACGAGTTGACCCCAGGATTGAAGATGACCACCCGTAAGATAAATCCTATTCAAATCTTTATGTTCAGGTTAAAGACGTGAGAGAAGATAGAAGCAAGTATCATTATAAGCTTGGTGGGGGTGAGCTTTCCCCTGCCCTCTGCTGCCGCTGGGCTGTGCTTGAGGACAACGGGAGGCCGGCAGGTGCTCGGTGTAATTCAGCAGATAAAGGGACCTGCGCTGATGGGGCTGGGAGCTGCGTGGGTGGACAGCAGATCTCACAACTCAGTTCTGGATGCCACCTACTGAGCTGTCAAAATGGAATTATGTGAACGGCACAGGGGGCTCGAATTAGCTGATACACTTAAACATGGGTCAATTACACACGTGAGAGATTCCCCATTCCCTTCTCTATCCTCCAGTGCTGGGCAAGTACGGAAGGTGGCCGTTTTCATTAGAGGAAGAAATAAACCCACGATAAACCCATGATCTTTTGTTGGTGTATTAGATTTAATGTTTCTGGGTGTTCATTTCCTCAAGCTGCAAAAAGGAGGAACTACTCTGAACTCACAGGGTTTTGTGAAGATCAGTAAGATAATAAACAGAAGGGGCTCTGCAAATGGTAAAATGCTAAACCATAAAAGGTGTCGATATAATTGTTTATGCCTTTTTTTTATATGAATCTTATGTCCACAGAATTTGTGAGTTTCCTTCCCAAATGGTCTTTCTACTGGTCTATGCCAGATCATTGACTGCCCTCCATCTGGGCTCGTGCTTAGACCAAAATGCTGGGCATCATCCTGGATTCTTCCCTTTACCTTGCCTTCCGTATCTAGGTTTCAAACAGGTCCAGTTCACTTTCCACTCAAAGCACAGCCCACACGAGGCCAGTTTAGATGTAAGCCGCTGTTCTCTCTTGCCTGGACCATTTGATGCCTTTCTAACTCTTCTCCCAGCATCCACTTTTCTTCCTCACATTTCATTCTTTCCACATCCTGAGTGATATATTTACAAGTCTACGCTGGTACTTTTTTTTTTTTTAAAGATTTTATCTACTTATTTGACAGAGAGAGAGTGAGTGAGTGAGCATGAGGCAAAGGCAGAGGGAGAACCAGACTCCTCACTGAGCAGGGAGCCCAATGTGGGGCTCGACTCCAGGACCCTGAGATCATGACGTGGGCTAAAGGCAGACGCCTAACCAACTGAGCCACCTAGGCTCCCCAAGTATGCATGGCAATCCTTTGTACAAGCCTTCCTAGGTTTCCTCTTTCCACTTAAAAGCCAAATGCCTTACCTTTGCCAACAGGGCTACCAAGTTGCCCGACTCCTCAGCCCTTAGCATGGCATACCCTGGGGATGAGGCCTGCAGGTTATGTGGGGTGACCCCTGAATCCTAGTGATTCCCTAGTGACTGCTCATCAGTTCCCAGCAGAGTCCTCTGTGACCTGAGCTACAGTCTGCTCCTCCCAGTTCCCTTCTTGCTGCTCCCCTCACCACACTACAGACGGACAAACTGGCCTTCCTTTGCCCCTCACCCTGGCAAGCACAGTCCAGAATCACAGCCTCTGCATTCGCTGCTGCTGCTTCTCCAGGAACACTTTTTACCAGCTCTCACCTTAGCCAATTGGCCTGTGTGTATGTTCTCTGTCTGTCCATCCACTTGGACAGGGTGCCATGTGGGCAGGAGGTATTCTCCTGGTGCCTAGACCCAGAGCCTGGCACACAGTAGCCACAATCAATATTTGTCAAATAAAGGACTAGCTTGTTGATTGCCATCATTTCAGAGACTCCTCTGCCCTTTATTTTGCCTACCTACAAATGCCAGTGCATTCCCAAAGCTAGAAATGGGTGAACAGATGGGGTCAACCACCTTTTCATTTATATAAAATGTGAGCCTTTTCATTTACATAAAAAGAAGCCCCAGGTGCAAATTTATCAAACTGCATGACTAGAGCTGTTCAACATGCATTTGCTTAACACCTTCACTAGGCTAAGTGCAACAGGGACAAATAAAGAGCTTCAACCATTTAGTGGGGCAGATGGCAATGGAAACAGAATTTCAACCGATAGTATCAGGTGGGCAGATGGAGGGCACTGAGTCCTACTTGGTGAAACGTGAAGATGATGGTAGGCAGGGTTGACTCCTGAAGGATGTCCATGTCCTAATACCCAGAATTCATGAATATTTTACTTTTCATTACAAGGGGGAATTAAGATTGTAAGTGAAATTAAGGTTGCTCATCAGCTGACCTTAAACTAAGATTAGTCTGGATTACCTGGGCAGGTGCATTACACTCATAGAAGACCTTACAAGTGAAGAGGAAGGCAGAAGAGCCAAGTCAGAGTGATGTGTTGTGTTAAAGGACTTGTCCCACTGTCACAGGCTTTCAAATAAAGGGACCAGAAGCCAAGGAATGGGCGTAGCCTCTTAGAAGTTTAAAAAACAAAGACATGGACTCTCCTTTAGAGACTCCAGAAGAACACAGCCCTGCCAACACCTTGGTTTTAGCCCATGGGACCCATGTCAGACTTTTGACCTACAGAATAATTAGGTGATACACTCACATTGTTTTTAGTCATGAAACTTGTGATAATTTGTTATAGCAACCAGAGGAAACCGGTACACAGAAGAAGAGGTGAACTTTCTGATGTCACCTGTGGTAGGAATAGACAGGCTACTCTAAGACCTATCCTGCCTGGGCTAATGCCTCTCTTGGGGGGACATTTCTTCCAGGTATCCCTTGACTAAGGTTCTCTTGAATCTCAAAGTCAGGATGCTTACCCAGTCCCTGTGACTGCTTTGCCAGTGAAAGCTTGTCATAGATGAGGATGACAGGCAAGTTGGCTTTGAGATGTCCCACGCCCAAACAGCCAGGTCCACTTACAACATCATGGCCAGCCTTTCCCATCCCTTGTCTCTGGGGCTGCAGCCACATGCCTGAGCCAGTTGTGGCTACGCTGCCTTCTCACCTAAGGCCCCTAGTGAGGGAGAGAGCAGGGCCTGGGAAGGTGTCAACCGCTAATGAATGACACTTGCCTCCAAAATTAATAAGCCTCCTAGTTCTTAGGAAAATGCACTCAACTGGAGTCTCCAGGATGACTAATTGACAGAACTGGTTAAATTAATCAAAAATGGAAATGAGGTTGGGGAAAGGGGGAAGGGATTCTATTTTTACTCTGTGGCTTGGGTCTTGGCTGCTTGGCTGTTAATGGCTGTTAAGCTTGGATGGGGTAGACACTGGGTTGGGGTGAGGGGAGGGCTGGTTTTAGTGAATTCTACTCCTTATAGCAAGTCTCTGGCTTTTCTCCAGGAGGGGGTGGTGTCTGTGTGTTTGTAATCCTGTCATCAGGCAAAAGTGTTTTAATAAAGGGCCTTGTTTTTTTCACCTCACCACCCCTAAAATAAACACTGTTAATTATGTCCCTGATCAATAGTGAACCCCTTTTGGAAGTGGTATCAAACCTCAGAGGTTTTAAGATTCATTGCTGTTGCATTGTCACTGATGTCTTCGGGCACATTCCATCAGAGACCGGGGGAATGAACTGTAGCTTTATTAAGGGATGTAGTGGTCTAGAGAAGCGGGACTTGGCAATTAAGTTTGTAGATGAGGGTGAAGAATGAGACAGTGGATTTCATGTTCTCTGCAAGGGCAGAGTTAGTCCTGTAGTTGGAAACTACTGGGCTGGGGGATCCAGCTGATGGGGATTATATGAAATGGAGCCCCGTGAAATAATCCTTCTGGATGTTAGCAAAAGGTCACACTCCTTCACTACCTGCCAAAGAGCCAGGAAAAGAATCGACTCTTCTCTTGGAAGCAGACAGACCTGGGATCAAATGTGAGTTTCTTCATTTGGATTTGGGGCACGTGTCCTCACCACTCTATGCCTCATCTGGAAATAGCAGTTACCAGAACCAGTCTTAATGGGTTGTCATGAGGCTTAAACCAAATGCAGGAGAGCCATCCCCCCTCTACTATACATACTTCTGGAGGAAAATGGAATTTCAGATCTGCATTTTTAGGTTGGGCATCAAACTGTATCCCATCCACAACAGAATCAGGCTGTTCTTCTAATGACTACACTGTTCACTAGAACAACTCAGATTTGATGGCTTCAAGAGCTCCTATCTTTCCCCCATGACATGAAAAAATCAAATCACCTTCACACCAGCCTCCTGACCATAGACGGAGGCGCCCTGCAGAGTTGGTCCTGACTGTCCCTAGCCAGGCATCCTGCCTTGGTCTCCTCTGGATGAGGAAGTGTTGGGGGTCCCATCTTGACTCTATGCAGCAGACTCACCGGTATGGCGGGAAGGGAAAGGGGTTCTGGGCCTCCCATCACTGTTGCCCACAGCCGCCCCGGCCCCTCACCCTGGCCTTCTCTCCTCTCCCCCCACTGCTCCCTACCCATCTCTCCCCCAGCTCGTGTTTTCCTCTTACCTCCCTGGCAGCTCCTACTCAGCCTCCTGTCAAAACCGCCCGCTCTTCCCCAACACCCTGGTGAATGTTGCTGTGCCCTAGGCCTCTGTCCGGGACTGTCCGCTCCTCCCCACTGATACCCTCTCCCCTAAGCCACTTCACCCCCTCCCGTGCCTTTCTATATCCCAGCAGCTCACGACTCTTGAAGTCTCCCTTCAGCCCGCACCTTCCTCCTGATGCCCACACTCAGGGATCTACGTGTTGCAGATTTCCCAAAACGGGCAGGGCAGAGACACCTCAGTTTGGTGCCTCCCAGAGACAATGCCTGGTCTTTCCACAATAACCTGCTCCTGCCTCAGTCTCTTCATCCCACTGTATGTCACCACTATGCCCTCTGTCGCTCCAGACCAAAACCCATGTCTGAGGTTCCTCTCTTTCTAGACCTCTCCACAGCCGGCCTCTCAGCGGCTCGGCGGAGCTCTGCCTCCTTAGGAGACTCTGCCTCTGTGCACTCCCCACCCCTCGTGTGCTCCCGCTCTGGTCAGAGTCCTTATCATTTCTTGTGCCGGCTGACTGGAGAGCCTGCTCACCAGTCTCTCTGCTCCCAGCCTTGCCTCCCCCTTTGAGATCTCTTTTATGGCTCTAAGCAGAGTACTGGCCACTTCTCTGCTCAGAAACATCTACTGGCTTCCACCTCACTCTAAACAGAATCCAGGCACTCTGCCTGGTCTACCACATGACCTCCTCTGGCCCCCAGCTGCCTTTTCTGCCTCATCCTCCACTCTGCGGCTCCGCCCACCGGCCACCATCCTCTGGTCTTTCTTCTGTTCTTCCAACACACAAGGTTGCTCCCAGGTGAGGGCCTTCATGCTTCGATGTCCTCTCTGCCTCTGACAATGCAAGTCCCAGTTCTAAGGCTTTCCCCACCACTTTACACAAATACCTCCACCCAGCGACTACTTAACCCTGTTTATCTCTGCAGCTTTTGTCCCTGGGTGAAATGAATGCATTCATTCGTACACTGGCATATCCCCCGCCCCCCCCAACTGGCATGTGAGCTCTGTCAAGACAGGAGTGACTAGGTGTTGAATAAATCGTAGCTGAGTAAGTGATTTCTGGTGTCCTGGTTAAGGGGTACAGGTCTGGGTCACACCCCAGCTCTATCACTTGGGAGCGTTTCGTGTTCTTTCACAAGAGGAACACTTGCTGGCCTTCAGAGTGTCATCTCCCCTCTTCGTCATCTGTAAAATGTGACTTGTGATGGTATCCCCCTCACAAGGCCGTCAGGAGGTCTGAATGAGCTTGCACCTTGGCTTACTTCCTGGGTGTTGTGACATGTTCTAGAAGTTAGCTGAGGTAGTGGCCCCTGACATGACTCCACCGACGGCTGTTGCTGTGGCTGCTTCTGTTCCCACTCTTAAAAGACACACGTGGAAGGGGAGCAGGACAGCACCAGCATCCCAACCCTATCTGACGCGGGGCTCACACGGGCCGGGCACTGTTCTAAGGCTTCACAGTGCTCTCTCCTGGCAGCCCCACAAGGTCTACCTAGAAGGTACGCATTCCCAGTGGTCCTGTTTTATAGACGAGGAAACTGAGGCACAGAGAGGTTAAATAACCTGTTCCGGGTCACCCAGTTAGGCCACAGTGGACACCAGACTGACTTCCCTCCCCACCGCCGGCACCACCTCTGAGCTCACGCGCTCAGTTTAGTCTGGAAGAAGGGAAGAAACAAATCAACAACGTTCCGCCTCGAGCTCAGAGGGAATGCTGTGGACTGAATGTGTGTCCTCGCTGCGAAATTCATATGTTGAATCCTTATCCTCAGTGCGATGGGATTTGTAAGTGGGTGACTAGGTCCGGAGTGGAGCCCTCATGAATGGGAACAGTGCCTTTATAAAACAGAGTCCCTGGAGAGCTCCCTCCTCCCTCCCGCCACCTGAGGACACAGCACGGTGACGACTGTCTATGAACCAGGAGGCAGGTCCCCACCAGACACGGAATCTGCCTGGGCCTTGATCTGGACTTGCAGCCTCCGGAATGGAGAGACATATGTGTGGGGTGTTTAAGCCCCCCATCTGTAGTCTACCACAGCAGCTTAAATGGACGAAGATGAGGAACACCCAGCTGGGCTGTACATGGCCTCGTCCATCCCCGTATCTAAGACAGGTCCCGTCAAAGGGTTTGTGTGGAGGGAACACTACATTTCCATTCTGGAGCTAAGCATCCCCGCGGGGCTCTCCTGTTATCCATGGACTTCAAATCAGAGAAGTATAAATACAGTCCTGAGGGGAATGTGGAAGACAGGCAAGATGCCTGTGTCTCAGGATTCTGACCTCATCCCTGCCTGCCAGTCTCCATCTACACCTACTCTCTTCACCTTGCTGCATTCCTGGTGGGTCTGCACCTGCAGTCTGCCTTCAAGTTGATCCTAATCACCTCCCATATACTCCATCTTTTTTTTTTTTTTTAAAGATTTTATTTATTTGACAGAGAGAGCGAGCACAGGAAGACAGAGTGGCAGGCAGAGGCAGAGGGAGAAGAAGGCTCCCTGCCGAGCAAGGAGCCCGATGCAGGACTCGATCCCAGGACGCTGGGATCATGACCTGAGCCAAAGGCAGCCTCTTAACCAACTGAGCCACCCAGGCGTCTCCGTATACTCCATCTTTAACCATGTCCACAGGTTGTTGGCAAGTTCAGTCTCTAGGGCCCTTCAGGGAACACCTTGCCCCTGCTTTTCTCCACTTCCATTTGAGGATTTCACCTGCCGCTTTTCTCGATCACAGCAAGTGAGCCTGGGACCCACACCTGCCACTGCGGCTTCCAGGGCTGTGCTCCTGATTATATTCCTGTCTTCTGTTAGGTGCTCAGTTGTGTCCCTCACTGCCCGAATTCTTATGTTGAAGCCCTAACTCCGAATAGGTCAGAACGTAACTGTATTTGGGCAGAGGGTCTTTAAAGAGGCAATTTACACTCAAATGACATCCCTAGGGTGGGCCCTAATCCAATAGGACTGGTGTCCTTGGAAGAAGGGATTTTTGGACACAGACACGTGCCAAGCAAAGAGGATGTGCGGACACCAGGAGAAGACAGTCATCAGTAAGCCAGGGAGAAAGGCCTAGAGTAGACCCTTTCTGCACAGCACTCAGAAGTGAACCCTGTTAATGCTCTGACATAGGGCTTCTGGTGCCAGAACTGGAGATGATTAGGTCTGGGTGTTTAAGTCACCCAGTTTGTGGGATGTTGCTGCAGCAAGGCTGGTAAATGAATACACCCTTCTTTCCTCTGTCTTTTCCCATCTACCTGCCTTTCTACTACAGATGTTCGGTGAAGCCCTATTGTGGCCGGCACTACATGAAATATTGATAATTCAGTTGGTTGGTAAGATACCGTCCCTGCCCTCATGGAGATTACATCCTAGTTGTGGGGACAGAAAAGGAAAAGCAAACATCTAGAGATGGATGCTATGAAAAAATAAAGAAATAAAACAGGGTAATGAGATATAAATAGGGTGTAAATGAGATAAAAAGGGAAGTCCTCTCTGAGGAAGTAAGATTTTCCCAGACACCTAAAAAAAATGAGAACAGTCCAGACAAGTAGGAGCATGCTGGAAGAGCATTCTAAGCAGAGAAATAGCCTGTGCAAAGGTCCTGAGGTGTGTTAGAGGCCAGACTATGGGAAGCTGAGGTCGGAGAGATGGGCAGGGACCAGATTCATGCAGTATACTGGGAAGGATTCAGATGTCATTTCCCTTTCATTTCCTAGGTTGTCATTGGTCCCATCTGGCCAGTTTCTCCACTCACCTGGCAATAGTCATGCATTGAGAAGGAAAAGCATGGTTCAGCCTAGCCAAGGGCTGCTGCCATCCACACTTATTGTTTCAGGCATGAAAATCTCAAGCAGCAAACGCAAGCGCAACCCTTGTCGCTAATGCCAGAAGGGAATGGAGGGAGATGAGGGAGCGAATCATCCCTTCTAACCCCTGCTGAGTATACAGAGTGAGGGACATATGGAAATTAATATATTCAGCTCTGATCACACGGATCTCCTCGGTATTTTGATTAAACGCTGATGGTTATTAAGTACTCTCCTTCTCAGAGCTCATCTCCAAAAGCCAATGTTGCTTTTCATTTTGAACTCTGATGAACTGTCTCAATTCTGTTCATACACCTTGGCTGAGCCATCATCGGCTGGCGTTTGAGGAAGATGGAGAAAATCAATATGAAATGTCAGGCGAGAGGTCAGACTGAGCTCGTTTTCCCAGCTGGCAGGAGCCGGGCTGCCGCTGCAGCTGAACAAAAGGGGGTGTGCACTAAAGAAGGTCGGCACTTCGGACGAGTCGGGAAAATGAATTTTGTTCGCTTCTTAATTAGATTAGGAGGCTGGAGGCTGGCAGCTCAGAGCCCTGTGGCTGTCGGTGTTGGGGTGAAGCGTGGCGAGGCAGGGCTGCAGTA
>ML105623.1:0-19916 GCA_003697995.1 Taxidea taxus jeffersonii | reverse complement strand
AAAGCACTGGTTCTTCCTGGGTCACCGGCCTGCTGGCCTTTGAACTGAAACTATACCATCAGCTCTCCTGGGTCTTAGGTCCTTGGACTTGGACTGGAAATACACCACTGTTTCTTGTGGGTCTCCTGCTGTACCACTGTGGATCTTAGGACTTGTCAGCCTCTAATTTCATGAGCCAAATACTTCTAATAAATCTCTCTCTTATATGCACACACACATACGTATCTATGAGATATCTATCTACCTACCTACTTATCCACCTCCTGTTGGTTCTGTTTGTTGGCAGAACCCTCACTAACAAAGACAGGAAGCTCTAAGAGGGAGGAAACCAGGTATGGTTTCACTCACATTGTGTCTCCAGTCTTGTAAAGTACCTGGTGTATATAGTAGGTGCTCAATAAAAACTACTTAAACATATGACTAATGAGGCTTCATATATCTGGAAAAAGGGTTGAGGCTTTCGTGCTGTGTCCCAGCTGCAGGCCTGGAATAGGGGGATTTGGGTCGTCTGTGCCGCTTCCTGCCTCTTGCGTGCCTGGCAGATGCCAGCATCTCACATGTGTGATAACATTTACTTCTCGTGAACCACCAGCCCGAGGAGGCTGTCTTGATGATTTCTACTTTCATATGAGGAACATGGGGCTCAGAAGGATTAAATAACTTGCCTGAGGTCACCTAGTAATTGAATGTCAGATGGAGTTCTGATTCCAAAGCTTCTGCTCAAAACCTTTCTAGCTCTGGGAGCTTCTAAGTCTTTGTCCTTTTCCCACACTTAAGGGTTCAGGATTCATCCCACCTCCTCAATATCTGAGTCTGACTCCTAAGCCCAGGCTCGTGTCTGCCACACTGGGCTGTGAGGACACTGGGCTCCTCGTGCCATCTCCCACATCCACTCTGGGTTAGCGGCCCAGCGGCCGGATCTGCCTTCACTCACCAGAGAGGCCTGCCCCCCGAGGTAGCTCATGTCACCCCACACAGAGCACATCCCCCACTGAATCCCAACTCTTCACTGTGCCCCAGTGTGGCTTCTCAACGGTCCCTGTTCCACACGCTGTTTATGTCACCCTTGGGCGTTAATGCCCTTACTGAGTAAGTATTTACCGAGCACCTACTTATGCGCCAGGCGTTGGCAATGTGATATGAGTAAAAACAGATTTAGTTCTTAACCTCAGAGGGGCGGTGTCTAGAAGGGGAGGACAATGAACAACCAGTATCCACGCACCACGAATGCCAACCTCTGATACTGCTTATGTTGCCCACGGTTATTTGTTTAAAAAGGTTCCTTTCTCACTTCCCTTCCTTCTGATTTCCATAGCCACCACCCTTACGTAGGTTATGAATTGCCTTTGTATTGAGATGAAAGCAAAATGTTCTAATTGTCCTACCTTTCTTCCCACCACCACCGTGTTCATCTTTCATAAAACATAAATTCTGTCACTCTGTTCTCCAGCCAAATGATCTCAACTCACTCTCCACATACTAGGGACTGTGTTTCTCAACCTGGGCTGCATGGACGTTATCTGAGGGGGAGGAAGATACAGGGATGCACCAGGCAGTTCAGAAAGCCACAGGCTGTACACTGCATCTTTTGGGAAACATCCATTTTGCTTGAAATCTGGGAGTGGGGGAGAAATGTAATTATTAAATCAAACCGAAAATCAACATTCTATGGGAGTAAAATGCACCATTCCTGTGAAATTTCAGGATAGAAAAATAAGACTTCAGAGTAGGTCTGTGGTGGTCGGCACCTCCTGCAGGGACTCTGGCCTCGGCTGTTCTGTGAGGATGGGCTGGGCCATGCAGGGCCCGAGGGAGAAGTTGGACTGCTGCTGGAGGCCCTTTCTGCTCTGTGGCCAGGCCATGAGCTGTGAGAAGTCAGGGGAAACGCTTAAGAAGCACTGGCTGCCGCAGGAGCCAGACTCTGAGTGTGGGGTCTGTCAATGAGTAAATGAACAAACGCATGAATGAATGACTACATGAAGGCATATGCATTTAACTTTGGTCTTCAAGGACTAACCTGATACAAACTATCACCCCTCTTTTACCTCTTTCTTTGATATTTGTTCCCCCAAACCTGATTCTATATGAAGGTTCCATGTAACTGCCTAACTTTAGGCTTTTGCCCATTCTGTGTGCACCACCCAGCACCGCCCCCACCTTCCCACCTAACCAGATCCTATGTGTGTGTGTGTGTTTTTTAAGATTTTTATTTATTTATTTGACAGACAGAGATCACAAGTAGGCAGAGAGGCAGGCAGAGAGAGAGAGAGAGAGAGAGAGGAAGGGAAATAGGCTCCCTGCTGAGCAGAGAGCCCGACGTGGGGCTGGATCCCAGGACCCTGGGATCATGACCTGAGCCGAAGGCAGAGGCTTTAACCCACTGAGCCACCCAGGTGCCCCCCAGATCCTATGTGTTCAGCAGGACTACTCAGCCTCTGCTTTCCTTGTGACATCTATCACAAGTGTCCCACCTCCCCAGAATAGCCCAACCCCTGTCTCCACCACTCATTTGAGTGTTAAAACTGTGCCTGAGGGATGCCTGGGTGGCTCAGTCAGTTAAGCAGCTGCCTTTGGCTCAGGTCATGATCCCAGCATCCTGGGATCGAGTCCCACATCGGGCTCCTTGCTCTGAAGGGAGCCTGCTTCTCCCTCTGCCTCTGTCTGACTCTCTGCCTGCCTGTACTCTCTCTATCTCTCTGACAAATAAATAAATAAAATCTTAAAAAAAAAAAAAACTGTGCCTGAGATGTTGTCTGGGTCCATCTTAGGTCATGAGGCAAATTTTAAATGCACCGAATACAGGAGATGACTTAGCTTTGCAGTGGACCCTTCAGAGTTCTCAACAGTAAAAAACACATCATGGATACAAGAAAATCATGCTGAAGGACTGATAAGGGATTTTAGTCTAGATATGTAGCTCTCAACCAGGAGCAATTTTCTCCACCCCCCCCCACCCCCAATATTTCACGACATCAGCAGATCGTTTTGGTTGTCCCAACTTGCTTTGGCTACTCACAACCAGTGGGGAGAAGGCCAGAGATGCTAAACGTTATACAAAGGACAACACCCTTCCCTGAAGAACTATGTGCCCCAGATTCAATAGTGCTGCTGTTAGAAATCCCTGTCTACATGATAGTATCTTCCTAACTTGTTTCCTTGTCCCTCTTTTCTCCCTCTTAGAAGCCAGCCTCTGACTAGGAGAAATCCTGATCACATTACTCCCTTGGTTACTTCAGTGGCTGTTCACTGGGTTGGAGAAAACATTCAAGTTCTTCGAGATGGCCATACGATCAGGCTCCTGCATCCCTCCTGAGCTTCAACTCACTTCCTCCTCCAAGTCATTCCCTACGTACCAGCCTTATCACTCACCAGTCCAGCAAGTGTTCCGATCTTTCGTGTCTCAGCACCTTTGCCCATGCTGATCCTTCTGCCTTGAATATGTTTCCTCTCGCAGCTTATGTAAGTTAAGTACTGTTCAAAGATCAGTGCCATCACCCGCAGGAGCATGTATTTACTAATCATCTCTCATGTGCCAGGCCCTGGTTTAGGTGCTGGGGAAACAGCTATGAATAAGACAGAATAGGTCCAAAAAAGCTAACTGTCTACAAAGGCACTCTCCAATAGAACTTCCCACCGTGATGGCAATGTCCTAAACCGGTACTGTCCAATATGGTAGCCATGTGCCACATGTGGCTACTGAGCACTTGGAATGTAGATAATCTGAATTGAAATCTGCTGTAAGCATAGAATGCACAACTGTTAACAGTTCCTCTAGGCCCCATGGCAAGCTCATGCGATGGAAGTTACTGTTTTACCTGTTTTGGAGATGAGAAAACAGGCTCAGAAAGGTTAGGGACAGATGGACAAAGTCAGGTGGCTCAGAAGGGGTGAAGCCTGGCTCTGGCCTGGGTCTATGTGGCTCCAGAACCCACAGTCTCCACACCATCACAGTCTACACACCAGCTCCCCTGTGCGATACTTCTCATGCCCAAAGAGCAAGGAAAAATGATGAAAATGACACAGATATTCACCCCTGTCCTGGCCATACACCGACTCAATCATCCTATCACTCACATCAGGGAGTGAATCTGGAAACTGGGACAATGGGAGAGAAAGTCTTCATTACGAGCGGTCTCCACAGCCAACGGTATAGGCTAAAAAGCAGAAGCTGATGGGGGAATGAAAAGAGCTCCGGTGCCCTCTGAGCATCTTGGCAGCTTCATGTTACTTAGCCTGACACTAGACATGGATTATCACTGCCTGCAGGCACTTCTTCTCTGGGAGCACTTTCTTTTCTAGAAAGTTCCAGGCCCATCCCATCCACCACAGCACTCACTGTCCGTGCCAGTATGCTTCACCTGCTCACAGGGGTCTTAGAGCCTTTGGCTTCTAAGCACTCAGTCCCCACTAGTTTGGAGTTGCTTCTCTCCAACAGTGACTTGAAAACCTGCACAGCCATGACCTTTGAGTCTGGCTGCTGCTTGTTTAACTCATCCCCTTTCTCTGAAGCTCTTCCCCGGTGCCCACTAGGGCCACTGGGACCTCTAGAGTTCTGGCTCCCAAAGCCACACCCTCTTCAGGAAGGCACTAACCCCTTCCCATGGGTGTTCTTCTTTTTTTTTTTTTAATTGCTATCCTCAGATTATGACACTATGTTAGTTTAAGGCATATGACATAATGATTTGATGTATGTATACATCACAAAATAATCACCAATAAGCCTAGTTAACATTTCTCATCACAGAGAGTTACAAATTCTTTTTCTAGTGAAGACAACTTTTAAGATATATTCTTATAGCAATTTTTAAATATGCAGTAGATTGTGATTAACCTCGTCACATCCCCAGCCGCCATTCATGACTGCCTGCCTACTCTCAGCCTCTCACACGGTCCAGGGGTCCTCCTGACTGCAAAGATCTGTCCAGAAGCCACCAGACCCTGACCAGGACATGCTCCTCCCCCTACCCCCCCCACCAGCCTATTGCAACGATCCCCAAACTGGTCTCCCTTCAGGGGACTCCTCAGGCTCATTCACCCCACAGCAGCCAGAGCCATGTTAAAACATAATTCGGGGGGCACCTGGGTGGCTCAGTGGGTTAAGCCTCTGCCTTTGGCTCAGGTCATGATCTCAGGGTCTTGGGATGGAGCCCCAAATCAGGCTCTCTGCTCAGTGGGGACCCTGCTTCCTCCTCTCTCTGCCTGCTTCTCTACCTACTTGTGATCTCTGTCTATCAAGTAAATAAAAAAAAAAACACATAATTCGGATCAGGTTCCAAGTGATGTGACTGGGCTCGTGTCCCATTCACCTGGGGTTCCACAATCTTAAGTGAACGTTGGTGGAATTGAACATGAAGGGTCACCAGATGTGGAGTGGACAGGCCAACCCCTGGACTTGGCTGCCGGGGGCTGTCAGGTGGGGACAGGGATCCGTGTCCTCTAGGCTCTCCCCTCCTCCTCCTGCAGGTCTGCCCACCTGGTGCACCCCATCTGCGGCGCGAGGCTCGATACTCACATTTGCTGTGCCTGTCACACAAGGCCGATGCCCTCATGTCACACAGCCGGATCGTCCCTTTGCTGCTGCTGTACACGAAGCTGTTGCAGTGATGCGGGTGGAACTCGGCCGCTGTGATCACCTCCGTGAGCTCCTCCATGTTGGCCGGCTTAATGTCCACGATATCTGGCACAGGCGGGTCAAGGATGGAACCGGGACAAGCGGGCAGGACCTCAGGGGTGATGAGTAGCAGCACCACCTGATTTTAGTGTAAACTGTGAGCATTTACTGCACGTGGAGAATCTGCAGAGGAACCCTGCGAGCACATGGGCGGGGCTTCCTGGTCTTGGCAGAGAGGTGCCGGGATGCCCAGGGCTCGGAGGTGTCATTAGAGCTCCCGTCTCCCTGGCCCCTTAGGATATTTCATCGTCCCCCTGGGAGAACATGCCCCATCTACCACCAAACTTATGGCTCACGCTAACATGTGCTGAACTGCAAAGACTTTCATTTCTCCTTTGACAACAGTGGTCAAGAAGCCAGCCCCATCCAGCTAAATAATTCAGTTTACCTGCCTCTTTCCCCAGACTCCTGGGCTGATAACTGAGGTCCACAGTATACTGTGAATCCTCTCCCATGAAATCCCTGAGATCTTTAACAGCACACCGGTGAGAGTAACAGTGGCTGCTACTACTACTTAGTGAGCACGGATTAGACCCATTGCTGTGCAAAGCAGATCATGTATTTTAGTTCAGTTAAGCCTCAGAACATCGAGATAACCTGTCCCTTCCTGATCCCCATTTGTTAGGGGTGGGGAGGGGGACCTGCCCCGTGTCCCATGGCTGGAGGGGTGGCACCAGGATTTCAGGATTTTCTCAGGCGAAAAACTTGCGCTCTCGAGGAATTATGCACTATTTCTCTCCCCGAAGATACATGGGACCTCAAGCTTCCAGAAGCTGTGATTTGCTTTAGAGTTTGGCTAGGAGTTTAAGCACCCAAAAAAAAAAGCCCTCCAGTTGTATGGTAGGACTGTTTCAGCCTCCCATGGAATATATCTTTGCTTTATCATCTGTTCTTTTTTCTTCCTTAGTATTTTCCTTTCTGATCAAGAACTATAACACCATTTTTCAAGACTGCATCCCCATATACTGAAATGAAACATTTGGTCTTTGAATTATGGGCGTGACCCCATGGGCACGAGGTCTGCCGTCAGGAGGAAAGGGATGGGTCTGTGCTGCCCCAGAGCTCGGGGGACCTGCATTGGGGGTTGGGGGGACACCTGACTGAGGGTGAGGTGCTGAGGACCTGAAACTGCCTGCAAAGGCACGGGGCTCGTGACATGGATGCTGTCACACAGGAAAGCTGACCAAAGTGATTCCCACTTTTCCTAGACTCCCCCACTCGTGAGCCCCCTTTGTGACTGCACCCACACATACATCTCCAGTGGGGATCTGCTCAACACGTGTCCTTCCAATTGGCTTCACTGTCGACTCCCTTTGTTTCCTTAGCCTTGTCTAAGCTGTAAGCTTAGAAGTCATGAAACCATGGGTTTAAGGGGCTGGTTACATTTTAAATAATATATGTGAAATAAATGCATATCAATTAAGATAAAAATGTTGATGTCTGTGCCGGGAGCTTGTCCATCCCGTTTTGGGAAACACTGCATCGACTGAATAAGCAGTAACGTGACACAGACTCTGCTATTAGGCTGGGATGAAGGAAAACCTTTTCTGCTTTTCATAACATTAGGGGCACAGTCCCCTCCTTGGAGCACACACGATGTGCAAGTAAATGTGCTAGTATCTTCAGTCACACCAGCATGGACACAGTCACCTGTTCCTGCCATCTCCTATGCTCCAGCAGGTTATCTGGTGCCATAAGGGCTCTGTAGTCTGTTGTGCCCTTCTCCCCTTCAATTATCTCTCAGAAGCCCTATCGGAGCTTTCTAAAATTAGTCTGCGACTCAACTAACACTACGTTTTACTACCATTTCTCCCACCAAACCCAGATGTAAATATGACTTGGGTCTCCAGAGCAGGTGGGTCCCCCGGATTCACAAAACACTACCTTTCAACTCAACGGCTGCCACGGTTTTAAATCTGATTGCAGTTAGCACTGCATGCTGGGCCCCAGGAGGCTCTAAGCTGCTTCTCTGATGTTCTCTTCTGCACAACCCCCCCTCGCCTCGCCCCCCAGCAGATCCCTGCTCTGGGCTTAGGTGGCCATGGCTCGGGATTGGGTGAGCAGAGGCTCGCGTGTAGCCGCTGTCAGATCTCATCGCCTTCTGGAAAGAGCCTCCAGAGCCTAGCACGTCAGGGAGCATGTTTCTCTTTTCCTAAAATAGTGCAAGAAAATCTGGTGTCAGCTTTCTCAACCGCTACCAGGAGAGCTCTAAAAACAAGCCTAACTGGAAGGGATGGTTGCTGTGTGGGAGGGGGAGGTGCTACAGCTACTGTTATTTCTTTCTTACCTAAAAATAACAGCCCGAAGTCAGAACGTGTGAAAATGCAGTGCTTAGAGATATCCATGAAAGCAGGAAGGAACATCCCCCAGCACCCAGAACAGCACACGGGCATGTGCTCCGGACTCTGCTTAGGGCTACTTCCTCTGGATCCAGGCTCCCTCCCTTCCACCCAAGCTGGACGTTGAAGCCTCCCCATCATCCCTCATCCCCAAGCACTGCCCTTTTGACTAGAATGTCTGACTCCACCGGGTTCGGTGATGGCTCCAATTCTCTCTTTAATAACCACGCTGCCAAGGACAGCAAGAGGATAATAATCAACAGTTACTATTTACCGAGTGCCACGCATTGTCTCATTTGACCTTCATCTCTGCCTTCTAAGGTCAGTACTGGGAACAGGCCTACTCTCCAGGGGAAGAAGCAGTAACTGAGGTGAAGTAACCAAGGTCACAGGACTAGCAGGGGGAGGAGCTGGGATCTGAACCCAGTCTGTCTGACTTCAGGGCCTGGGAGCTTGGCCACAGGCTACTCTCCCTCCCCTGAGGAGGGGCCCTTCCAGAGAGAGCCCTTCTGACTGCAGTCATCCTGGCTCTCTTGAAACTCCCTCTGGCTAATCCCAGAGGGCAGCCTGTGTTTTTTAAATTCACTGACTACTTTGGTGGCCACATTTTTCAGAATCAGAGTTTGGACACAGCATCTGACGCAGGATTCCTGTCTCCTATGATGGGATGATTATTTTTTTCTTTTTTGAACCATCAACTGGAGCAGAAACATATGGGATTTCTTGAACTGCTCACTGATGGAGGATCTGCTGAGTTCTAACAAACATGCGGGAAGGGATTAGTCACCAAAATTCTGCGGCTGATGGGGATGAAGGGATGGGGTATTTCACATCTGCCTCATCCAGAAACCCAGGACTTTCCTCTTACTCTGTTCTAAAGGGAGATGCACACCTTCAGCATATGTGGTTTTGCTCTTCATGTTGGGAGGGAAAGAGAAAAGAGATAAGCAGTGCGTGGCTTCCTGTATTATCTTGAAAACAGAATGATGCATTTTGACAGTCAATTTTCTCTTCCCTCTGCTTTAGAACTCTCTATCCAAATCATTTCCCTGTTGTCCCGAAGAACTAAATGGCAAAAGCAAAGCAGAACACCGGATTCATGGCTAATATACAAGGCAGACAGCCAACAGATTGCTATTAAATTAACCCTGGGGCTTGACAGATCTGTTCTTCCTGACCCCAACTGCTTATGGCATTCCTTATTAATGCTGAGCCCAGACAAATTACCTCTGCTAACAAAAGGGGTTAATCTGCTTCTCTGTTGGGACTCTGGAGGCAGCTCTGAGGACAGGAGGGGGCACAGCTAGTTTGGCAGCTGAGCTCCATGCTTGGAAGGCAGAAGGAGGGAAGGTGAGGGCATCACTGTGCCAGGCAGGGCCTAAGGCATCATTTAAAATAATAATTGAAGACACTGGGAGGTCACCCCTTAAGGGATTGGCTTCAAACAAATAAGAAGCCAGAGTCATAAATTACATCACCAGTGGGGTGAGGGAATGGAGAAGGTAATGGCAGGACGCTAAGGGGTAGCATGGGGGCCGTTCAAAAGTCATTTCCTCCATCTCCAATTTGGAAAAAGCTTTCTACCGAACAAAAAAGAAAGTCTACTGCAACATGATAAAAAAAAAAAGAGATTGACAATAAACTGTATATACAGAAATAGAGAAATGAGTAAGTAAATTTTGCTCTTCCTCATTAAATTGTTTTTGCAATGAAATTCTAAGTCTGTTAAAAAGCCGTGAAACATTGCATCTATAGCATGATCATAACGTCATTTAAAACTTACACTCTGAAACTGATGAGCCAAAAGGCAAGATTCTAAATGTTAGTAATAGTTCTATCTGGGTGGGTCTATGAATTTTCAATTATCAGTTATCATTTTCACATTTTCTTTTAATCAAGTAGTATTTCAGGACAGGAAAAGACAAGGTATTCTCTCTTCTTCATGTATATATATTCATATATTATATGAATTATATAGTATATATTATTATACTAAATGTAGTATAAATATATATGTATAGTATAAATATGTACATATAAAAACATATATAATTAGGTGAGAGAAGTTAGATACAAAATATATACACAGTCTGACCAAAGTCATGTAAAAATACACAGAGAGAGAGACACAGAGAGAGAATACAGAATGGAAGGAAATGTGGTTAGTATCTTATAGGGATTAGATGAAAGGTCAGCATGTAAGTTACCCTTTAGTAACTCTAGTTTACAAAGGATAATTTACCTTTACCATTTGCTCATTCATTCATTCCTTCATGTAAATCCACAAATGTTTACAGAGAAACTGTTAGTACTTTTCTGGGTTGGAGGGGGCAGGGATGGATACAGCCATGACCAAAACATCTAAAAAATCCTCCTGATTTGTGGAGCCTATATCCTAGCAGGGCACATGGTCACGAAGCAAGGCAGATAAATATAATATATAATATACTAGACAGTAATAACTGCTAAGCAGAAAAAGAAAGCAGGGAAGAGAGAGAGAAATGGTATGTGTGTGGGTGGACAGGGTGTGTGTATGTCCTAGGCTGAATGGAAGACAGCTTTCTGGATAAATAGAGTTAAGATTTTTTCTCCTTTTATCATTTATTTGTTTTTCTCAGCCCTTGTAGTTGAATTAGCTTGCATGATGTTAAATTGTGATGTATATCCCTGTATATACAATCAAAACTAAGTGGTGAGATTATAGGTGATTCTAATAATCTCTACAATAAATGCTTATTTTTAAACAATAACAAATTAAAAAGTAGTTTCCTTGTGTCAGAACCATCCATGAGACAGGTGAGAGACCAGAGGCCTCATCACCATGGGTAAAGTTCAAGATGATACTGTGATAAATACCATGCTTGGAACACAACTGGGTCAGGCAGTTGGGATTCAATTTTGATTCCAAGTCTGTTTTGCTTGCAGAACATGGGAAAGCCATTTTTTTCTCTCTGGGTTTTGATTTTTTTCATCTTTGAATGAGCATAATCCTATTTACTCCAATAACCTCTGAGAATTTTGATTATGAAATAATTTCATGGAGAAAGTTATTAAATAGCTTTACAGTAGACGGAATAATCCCATCTCAAAAAATTTTATTTTTCCACAGATAGCATTCTATGCACTAGTTACGTGGGCTTTTGAAGCTGACGTTCTCGCATGCTTCTGTCTTTATCCATGCAGATTTGGTTGATAATAACAAGATTTCTTTTGTTTTTGTTTTGTTTCATTTCCTTTCTAAGCCCCATCTAAGCCGATCAAGGGCAGGAAAACAGGAGGCCTTTCTGCAAGCCAGACTGGAGAGTGGAGTCTACACTGGCCTGGGAAAGACAACCGTGTTCAAGAGCAGTTGAAGTTCTTCATGTTGCCGTAGTTAAGAGTCTGCCAGTACTGAACGTGGAGAACGGTCTTAACTACATTAGAGTTGGATTTCCTTTTAGGGCACATGAATTGCTTTGGTTTTTTTTTTTTTCCCTTTCCAAAGCCTGAATGCAATCTTTGGATATTAAGTACTGATTATCAAGCTTCCAGATCTTATTAGCTGAGTGGATGTGTGTTACTTGATGATAAGACCCTGGCAATCTCTGAAGAGGACTCTAAGGAATATTCCTCTTTTAAGAGCTTAAAAAAAGCCAATGTGCAAATATTTATGGAGGGTTTGCCAATCAAGAGACACATGGTGCCACATTCATTACTGCTTATGAGTATGTAGTGAGCTACAAAAGACACTGGGCTGAGATTATCTTCATGATTTGGGGGAGGAGCACTTGAAAATCCCATAACTGTGGACTCTACTATTCATGTGACATAGAGCTTGAATTCTGCCATTAGCAAACACCCAGTATTCCCTTCAAAGGTCAGTTCGGATGTTACTTTATGATGTGTTCTAGCCTTTCCTTCATGATTCTCCCTGTCCTGTGTCCTGTGTCCTGTGTCCTAACCTTGAATACATTTAACACGTAGTCCATATTATTAGTACTGAGTACTTTGAGACAGTGAGATAGAGGATATCTCAATAGAGTATGGGGTAAGAGTAACTGAGACTTTAATCCCCAAGTCTGTGACCAGCTACATAATCTCGAAAGCCTTTAGACTTGATAGCTCATCTACAAAAAGAGGCCAGAAAATACAAGAGATGATGTGTAGAACATACCTGGTACTTAATACAGGCTCCAAAAATTGTTAGTCTCACCTTCCCTAGTATGGTGACATATCTGTCTCTCTCTGTGCACATACTCGCTTTGCTGGTTTTGTAATATGTTAACTTGGTTAGGCTGAATCCCTAGTGTTTCCTTTGTAGGATATTTCTGTTTATGGTGGGCTAACATGGGCTCAGGAGGTTTGGAGGACAGAAGGGAGGAAGCAGCTGTTATGTATCTCTCTCTCTCTCTCTCTCTCTCTCTCACACACACACACACACACACACACACACACATACTCACACACACACACATACTCTTTCTCCCACAAGTGCTATTGTTAGGGAATCTGCTGTAAGAGATTCTGCAGATGTGATTAAAGACCCCAATAGGTTGACCTGAAGTTCATCAAAGGAAGATTATCCTAGGTGGGCCTGGATTAATCAGCTGGAAGATATTTAAGGGAAAGCTTAGGCCTTCCCTGAGTAAGTGACTCCTTAAGGCTGCTGGGTTCAAAACTGTCCTGTCGTCCTAACCATGATGTGTGGACAAGCTTCAAATCCTGCTTGTGCTCTTCCAACCTACCTGTGATTTTTCCCTTCCTGACTGATTGCCTTACAGATCCCAGACCTGCTTGGCCAGCCACACAACCGCAAGGCTACTTCATTTTAATAAGTCAGTCTCTCTACCACTCCCTCCTGTCCTTTCTCTCTCTCTGTAGGCAGAAAGACAGACGAACAGACAAACAGATACACACACATACACACACTGCTTCCCCAAGAGTTCTGCTTCTCTGGTTGAAATCTGATTCATCTACCCTTCAGATTATAAGAGCCATAATACCAGGGATGGAGTTTTACTCATCTTGGCATTTCCAGTACACATAGTAAGTGTTCAATAAATGTTTATGGATTTTACTTTAAATCATTGTGACTTAGCAGCCTTCCCTAGGCATAGTTTTTTAAAATGCAGAAAATCCTTAGTAGGTCAATAATAGGGCAAGATGCCAGGCCTGGATACTGGATACTGTAAATCATTTACCTTTTTTTTTCTTTAAAGAAAGAATGGGATCCAGGCAAGATTAGAAGAACAGGGGCCTCGGAAAATGTTACAGATAATAAAAGCTACTATTTATGACATCTATTCTCTGTGCCAGGTGCTTGGCTAAGAAATCGACAGGATGATTTCATTTAATACCCACAATAACCTTACAAGATACCTGGTATTATTATCTCCATTAACAGATGAGGAAATGGAGGGTCAGAGAGATGTTAAGCAACTTTTCAAGGTCACACACATTTTAGGAGATAAAACTGGATTCTACTCCAGTGAATGTGACTCCCAAGTCTAACTTCCCAGCTAACTACTACTACTAAGCACTCCTAACGACTAAGCTCTACTTCTCTAGAAAGCTCAAAAAGCCCAAGAAGTCTGCCTACCTGCATTCTTGCCTGCTCCCTTGACAACATGAGATCCAAAGGGTTTCCCCGTGCAGAGGGAAATCCCCTCATCTCATAAAGCCCGAGGTATGGCACAGACAGAGGGTCAGCAGCCACATAAGCAAAGCACCAGACCTTCGAAAACCTACCAGGGCTGTCACTGGAATGCTCTCCTTTTACACTAAATGCCAGTCTCAGAGTGATATGTACATTTGTGGATGGAAGCCAGAGCAACAATAAGGGAGATGAACTGGTATCAGGCCCCCCAGTTTCCTTCAAAGCCTGCCTGGTAGAATCCTACCAGAATGAAGGGAAGGCCACTGTCCAAGGTACTACAGAGAAATAAAAGCCAAGAGTTGAGGTCCCCCAACGAGGGAATCAAGTCCAAAAGGGCCTCAGGTTAGTTGACAAATAAAGCTGATGCACAGGGCTGCTAAGACTAAGGTCAGTAATGAAGCACCCTCTGATTCCAGATGTCTTCTCTCAGAGAGATGTTCTGTGTCATGCCCAGAGAACAGACTTCTGTAAGATGTGGCTTCTGCTGACCATTTTAGGCTTGCTTACACTATGATCCACCACATTCTCTGAGCTCTAGTCACAATGGCCTTTTTAGAGTTCCCCCAACACTGTCATCCTCCCTCCTTCCACATGCCCTTTGTACATGCTAGACCAATCTCCCCTGACCTCTTTGCCAAGTTAGCTCATAGCCTTTCTCTTTCAGATCTCAACTCAACCATCAGTTCCTCTGCAAAGTCTTCTTTTACTTCCTCATCTGAATCAGATTTCAAAAAAGAAGCATTCACACGACTGTATTTTCTTTCCTTACAGGGCTTTCTTCTGTTTGTAATTATATGCTCATTAGCGTGATTATTTGTTGAATGTCATTCTGAAAGCAGGAAATTTCTTTTCACTTTTCTATCCCCATGGCTTAAGTGCAATGCCAGGCACAAACTAGGTACCCACTATCCAGTTGTTGAGGGCTGTATCTTTACTTTTACTTGACAGGAGCCTATTAATAGGTCCCATATTAGACTAGGTAAAGGCCTGGTGAACTCATTCTTAGTCCTGAGGAGAGAGTTCCAAGTATCTGAAGTATACCACAGAAAATTAATTTGAAAATTAGAGTTGCTCCTTGCCTTAGAAAAATCACTACCCTAGCAATGAATTGTTATCATTATCCTAAAGTAGTTAACCCACGAAGGCCACACAGTCTGACCATTTCAAGACAGAACCTGTTATATAAGACAAAGACAGACTGGCTATGGAGGGAAGGGAGAGGATTCAAGTTGTCACGAAGCCAGGAATGCTTTAATCTGATCTAGTATTAAACACAAGGCCCTGCGTCTCAGAAATCCTGCAAGTATGTGGGAACTAGAGTAGAATGAAAAGAGCATCCAACTGCAAAACCGAAGGAAGGATCTAGAGGAGAAGACCAGACAATGAATTAAGCAGAATAGAATCCACTATACTATCATTCAACTTTTTTAGTTTCCTTGTTCTTTCTGTGATGATCATCCTTGTTTTGAAACCTGTCAGTTGCTCACTTAGCAGGGCACTGACCTAAGCATATATGTGTCTGTATACATACATACATATATAGGTATATACACATATATGGATATATTTTATGTGCAGCTGACCCTTGAACAATGTGGGGACTAGTGTCAGAGACACTCGTGCAATAAAAAATCCACACGTAAATTTTGGCTCCCTTAAACCTTAATGACTAATACCTTACTGTTGACCAGGAACCTTACTGATAACCTAAGTTGATTAACACATATTTTGTATGCTATATATAATTATACACTGTATTCTTACAATAAAGTAAGCTAGAGAAAAGAGAACATTATTAAGAATATCGTAAGGAAGAGAAAAAGACATTTATAGTACTGTACTGCATTTATCAAAAAGTATCAGCATGTAAGTGGACCGGTGTAGTTCACACCCATGCTGTCGTATATATAAATTGTATATATAAAATTTATCCACATACACATATTAAAAATATAAATCTTTTAAATATAAATAAATAAAATATAATCTTTTAAAAAGTTCTCACAATCCTCTTTGACAGAGCTCCTCTCTAAAGATCATGAAACAGAGGGCCGGATAAATTAAGAACCATGTTAAAGCTCCCATACCCAGCAAGTGGTAGAGCTGAGAGTGAACTTTAGGACTCTGAGAGCTTCTAGAACTTTTAGGACTCCACAGCCTGTGTTCTCAACCATAATGCCAGTGTCATACCAAATGCCAGGCAGGGGAAGTCATGACTGGTTTTTAACCAGACTGCAAGACCACTTGTCTTACTATTCACTTTTCTTCACATATACTTCCTCTGTAACTTAAGTGGATTTTTCAGGATCTATGAAATCATCAGACTGATATGATAGTTCTATTTTTCTAGTCATCACGGTCATAAATGCTAATTCTGAAAACAAAGAAAGGCCCCATCGCGCTTAGAAGCCCCTTCACTACCATCCCGGTAGTACTCCTACTGTGCTCCGGGAACCCCCGGCATTCTAACCTGAACCACATTTTCCAGCCTTTGTAGTGGGTAAGAGGCATCACAGAAATGGCACTAAACACTGTGTGATTTAATAAGAGCTGGCTGCTGGCTGGTATTTTTCTGAGGGTGTTTTGAAAGCTGGCCGCATCCTCCCCGAGAGGTGGCTACACTTCCGTGACAAGAGGCCAAAGGGTCCCAGTTTGTACCATCAGCTCAGCACTTAAGGCAGTGTGGTTGAAAAGAACTGTATAGATATCAGTGATCATCATCCTCATGATGACGATGATGATTTTACATATGGCTGCTTTCAGGGTGAGTGGCACAGTCTCATTTGTATGCCAGCATCTGGCAGGCTGTCACACATCTGCAGAATATAACCTAAATTGTGCTATTAATATTTCCCCTTTCCATTCTCCCCAAGGCATCTGTCTCCCCAAATGCCTAAAGAAACCTCCCCCACCCCTTGAAGGCCTAGAGGCAAAACCAGAAAACATGTCACCTAGACTGGGGACAGCAGGTGCTCAGAGAGACAGCAGTTGAGACTGAGCAGATTCCTGGCTCTTGGAAAAGGTGTAAAGGGAGAGAGGGAACCACAACCCACATTCATCCCATTTGCAGCTGAACTTCCAGGCAAAATCTGTAGGCAGGTCTTCTGAGGCTCAGATAGTAGGTAGAGTCTGCTCCATGACCAACAGGAGGTACCAGTCATGATCCTGAGGGTCAGGTCTTAGTGCCTCCATCACTGCCATTGCTTGCTTAAACTGCCTTTCTTAGAAGACCTTGGCAAACCAAGAAACAGACTCTTCTATATAGAGAACAAAATAGTGGTTATTGGAGGGGTGGTGAGTGGGGAATGGGGTGAGTGGGGGATGGGTAAAATAGGTGATGGACTTGATAAGCACTGGGTGATGTATACAAGTGTTGAATAACCATATTGTATAGCTGAAACTAATATAACACTGTAAGTTAACTAACTGCGATTTAAATAAAAATGTAAAAAAAAAAGCCTTGGGCAACTATCAAAGCACTCTTCTGTGGTGGAGACTAGCTAGCTATGTCCCAAAACAGGTCAGTTTTTTTTTTTTTTTTTTAAAACACACATAGCTATACTACATTTCCCAGCCTGTTTTGCAGTTAGAGGTAGACATGTGACTGACTTCTAACCAATGGGATTCATGCTATTTGAGGGTCTGGCCCAAAAGAGCCTCCTGTGTGGGGTTCTCTACAATATTTCCTTTTGTTATCTTGACTGCAGGTCAGGCTGGTGACAGTGGGGAGCTGCAAGATGGAAGGACCTATTTCTTTGATTCACAGTTTGTAGGAGGTTGCTTTTTGGTGGGGATGATCATAATGGACTTTATAACAGAAATCATCTTCTCTGTGTTTGAGACACTATGTAGTCTGTTTTTATCAAAAGATTCATAGCTTTACTATAACCAACGTACTCTTTAAGTGAAATTTCCAGCTTAAATTTCATGATCACTGGGGCACTTGGGCGGCTCAGTCAATTAAGCATCTGACTCTTGGTTTCAGCTAAGGTGACAATCCCAGGGTTGTGAGATTGAGCCCTGGGTCAGGCTCCCTGCTCAGTAGGGAGTCTGCTTGTTCCTCTCCCTCTGCCCCTCCCCCAGCTTATTCTAAATAAATCTTAAAAAAAAAGGTGATCAATTGTCTACTGGATTGTTCCATTTCAGTGATCTATCACACTTCAAACTTGCCCTGGCTAATCAAAATGGCATTTTCTGTATCTCAGAATGTTCTAGGCACTCAGATACAGGAATGGATCATATAAAGTCCCTTCTCTCATAGAATTTATACTTAAACATGGGGAAATCCAAAATACACACATACACATGCGCGTGCACACAAACAATTTCAAATAGTGATATGCGCTGTGAAGATAAGAGGGATAGAGGGCTATTGGTGGCTACTTGGTAGTTAATGGGAAAAGGGCCTCTGAGGAAGTGACATGAGTTTGAAATGTGAATGATGGGATATAGTTAGCCATGTGAACTCTGGGGACAGAGTATTCCAGAAAGAGGGGACAGCAAATACAAAGAAGAGACATAAGAACAAGGTTTATCCAGGAACAGAAAAGAGATGAGTTGGCTGAAACAGGATGAAATTGGTGAGAGTGATATGACAGGATATCAAAGAGGGAGGCAGGGACCAGACCATAGAGAATCTTATAGTTCAAGGTAAAGAACTTGGGTTTTATTCTAAATTCACTGGGAAGTTATTAGAGTGTCTTAAGCAGGGGAAGAATGAAATCTGAATTAAATACTAAAAGGTCCACTCTTTTACGGGAACAGGAACTATGTAGAAGATCAAGAAAAAAAGGAGACTAAACAAGAGATTACTGTAGTCATGTAGAGGAAGGGATAGTGGCCTATGCTCGTGTAGGGTAGTGGAGTGGAGTGGGAGAAAGAGCAAGGAACTGATCTGAGATATATTTCAGAGTAAGCACTAGTGGGACTCATAGATTGGGTTGGGATAGGGAGGCTGGTGAGAGAAAAAAATCCATACTGACTGCCAGGTCAGTTGCTCAGCCACCTGGGTAGAGAAATCATTACCTGAGAATGAGAATTCAAGTGAGGAGTCAGGGTTGCGGTAGGATGGACCACAGGAGAGGTAGGAAATAAATGACCCATACATATTATGAAACAGAGGCTCATTGTAATGGAATTAGAATGTTGGTTCAGACGCTCATTCAACAATTTTCTTGATGTTGCTGGATTTTAGCTAAATAGGGGACAGTAATATTTATATTAGGGGGTTATATTAAATACACCTTTGGTGTATGGGGACTAGAAGGAAGCATGATGGGGATGTGAGGGTTGCTAACACAGTTTAGTTTCTTGATCTGGATGCTGGTTATATTGGTGTGCTCTGTGGAAATTCATTAATCTGTAAAATTACGATATATGCAATTCTCAAAATGAGAGTCAATGCATAAAGCTTCTATTGTAATGCTTTGAATTCAATAAATGGCAGCCAGTATTATTTTACCATGCTGATACAATGAAAACCATCTCACGAGTACCTGCAGTCCATGCTGCCCATAGAGGCCATTTACAAATCCTTTCACAAGAGGAAGGAACCCTAACTGAATTCTGGGGTCTTATCTTATAGTTGATAAAGTTGCAACTGACTTGAATTCACAACACACAAATGCCTCTATGCCAATGAACTGACTCCGAATTCCACCCCAGAGGTAGCACTGGACCACTACGACAGTAATTCAATACTTCTCTAAGTTTGTTAGGATGAAGGATGGATGCTGACACAATTGAAAAGGGAATAGCCCTCCATAAGTGCTAGGAGCAATGGTTGTGATGGCTTCTTTCTCTTCCACTTCCCCCCAAGCCTGATCATACCTGAATACTCATGATTCAAGCCAACTGGTTACTGGCCCCCAGGAAAGGATACTAAAACTTTGATTGGTTATTTCAAAGTTCCAGAGGTTAATCCTCAGGTCATCAGCTGACATGTAGGTCTCATAGTCGCTGTTGACTGATATAGAGTTGATGTGATATGTGTGTGCGTTGGCAAATACTCTTCGTGGGGTGGCCTCCACCATCAGGTCCATGGGTCTCAGGACAGGCACCTGGGATGGAAGAGAAACAGATCACTTCAGAAACAAAGCTCTTCACCAGGGAAAATGTGTGCATGTTTATGTCCTTCACCATCACACACAAAATCATGACCACAGTTAAAAACTTGAAGTTAGAGAAGCAGACTGATAAATCCCAGTTTCCTGTCTCCTCTGTTCCTTTTAGTTTTATTTTTTTGGTCTATGCCTTTCAGTTTTACTTCCTT
>ML105622.1:27773-42025 GCA_003697995.1 Taxidea taxus jeffersonii | reverse complement strand
ACCCGACTGAGCAGCACTGTTTGATGCCATGTGGAGCAAAGATTAACCATTTTAATAAACCCCTGACTGAATTGTACATTTGCATGCAAAATAAATGATTACTCTTCTTTACTCTAGTCTTGGGGTCGTTTGTTATGTAAAAATACATAAGTGCTATTAAAGACCTACAAGATCTGTCATAACAAGATTCCCCATTACCTTTTTGACCTCAGTTCTTCTACATTTCTCTCATGTAGTCTCCTTTGCCTTTCATTTGTCAAGCATTCCCTTACCTCAAGGCTCTTATGCTTGTTCTTATGTCTGCCTGGACTATTTTTCTCCCATTTATCCCCATGCTTTGCTCCCTCACCTTCTTCATTTGAGCTCAAATATGACCTTATGGGTGAGAACTTTTTTGGTTGCTTTCCTTTTCTTCATAGCATTTATCACCAATTTACATATTATATATATTTTACTTATTTGGGTTAGTCACCTGCCTTATCCCATAAGAACATAAATTCAATGAAGGAACAGATTTTTCTGAGTCCCAAGTGTTCAGAATAAGTAAGTAGTAGGGAATCAATAAAATGTTTTGAAGAAATGTTTATTTTTAATTTTACTGTGTTGACTATTTGTTATTCATCCCTTTTTGCTGTACGTAAACTCATGAAATGAGTAGGTTAGCTATACATACTGAGAAATCTCAGTCTGCAAAATGTATTCACTGGTCTCAAAGACACTTCGTTTGTTTTCTCAAACATGTACATGACCTCAGGATACATTTACTTCTGTGTTCAGCCTGCCAGTTTCCCAAGACCAAACTGCATCTGCCTCAGTCTCGAAGTGCTCTAAGATCTTCCTTAAGGTCTTTTCTGTCAACTCTCTTCTTTTCACTGGTGTTTGGCCCTTTCTCCTTCCCAACCAATCAAGTCCTAGGATAGCTTCAGTTCCTGTCTTTTAGGAAAGCATGGATTGCATAATTGTTCTTTCTTATGTCGTCCACCAGACATCCACCAGAATCTTCTCTCCACGCCTCTAAAGCTGTCAGGGTGAGGGAAAACCAAAATCCTTCCCCACTGTTGCTTACAGTTTCTCCCTCTATTTCCATCTACATTTCCTATCTGGGCCAGACTTTCTTCTGTTTCCAATGAACAAGTCAGGAAATGACAGATGCTGGTGAGGATGTGGTGAAAGGGGAACCCTCCTACACTGTTGGTGGGAATGCAAGCTGGTGCAACCACTCTGGAAAACAGCATGGAGGTTCCTCAAAAAATTGAAAATAGAGCTACCTTATGACCCAGCAATTGCACTACTGGGTATTTACCCTAAAGATACAAACGTAGTGATCCAAAGGGGCACGTGTACCTGAATGTTTATAGCAGCAATGTCCACAATAGCCAAGTTATGGAAAGAACCTAGATATCCAATGAATTCTAAAATGCCTTTCTATCTGTTTAGCTCTAACCTGCCCTCTCTATCTTACAACCATATTATATAGTCTTGTTACCTTATGTAACCAGAATAGATGAGCAACACTTTCAATTTATCCCTTAAATATTGGGAAGTAAAAACCAGTGAGTCATTTGATTGGTTCAAGTACACTTCCTTTCTACATGTAACTCACTGATACAAAGGGAAAAGTAAGAGGGAACTTGCATGAAAAATGTCTGAATTGTTTTTATTTGTTTTTAAAAAGAATCCTACCAAAGAATATTTGCTGTAGGTTACAGACTATGAAGGTTACTGTCCCTGGATCTTAAGAGCCAAAATCATCTTGGACTCCAACCACTCAAATCCTAGCATCATAGTCCAAAAGAGCTCCCGTTTCCAGTCTCTTTATTAAGACAGATGGACATAAGGATTTATTTTACTTAGGAGATTTTGAAATAGAAATAAAGAAACCTTCCAGATCTGATTTTGATTCTTTGCTTACTCTCTGATTAAGGCCCTCCAAAAAGAACATTGCTCTTGTCTCTAGATTTCCTTTTAAGTCAACTTGTCATTCTAAAACTAATCTATTGGGTCAAAAGGTATTAAATTTAAAAAAAAAAAAAAGATCATGTGAGACTTGCCAAGAGGTTAGACTGACCATCAAGTGGCAATAATATTACCATACTTAGCTGGAATCTATCATTTTCTTAGATGGTTATAATTGAAATTAACATTTGAAAAACATATATCTGAAAAATGAATTTGGGAGCATGATTAACTTAATGTTTAAAATGTGTGAAGGTCAAGTATAGAAAAATGAATAAATTAGAGGTATAGATCCAGTGTAATTGAAGAGTTGTGATTATACCAAAGAACAGAGATCAGAGACACAGAGAGTACTTCTAGCAGATCAATTTCATACCTATTTAAACATTAAAAATTAAATAAGACCCGACATCTTATTTGAACACCATACACCAGTATTTTTTCTCTTCATTACTTTTGGGGCTTCTTAAAAGATTAAGGAGCCTACTGCTCTTCTGCTTTGTTTTGGGAGCTATATTTTTAAAAAATCCTTTCACAGGTGCCAGCAATGTTCAAAATAAGCTCTGCAAACTCAACAAGTTTGCAGGGTTGTACTTCAAATGGAGAAGAAAAGGACTATTAGCTGAAGCTCTGTTGATTTTCATACAAGGTTTCAAGAGCAATGGCTTACCACTCATCCCCTTCTATGAACACAGTCCTCTTTCCCGAGTCTATTCTCAAGGCTGAGAAGCTGTGAGCATAGTCTCTGTGTTGACTTAAGTTGTAACTTGGAATTTTTGACGTTCCAACTCCACTAATTTTTTAACAAGAAAATTTAGTTTTAGCACCCTAAGAGGATAAGTAGAAAATGTGGATTGCCTTCCTTCTTTCTTTGAATAAACTCATGCTAAAAAAGCCTGCAGAGAAGTTCTCTCTAGTGACCTTCTTATTGTGATGCTCCTTAGGCATTCCCATTGGCTCCCACTTAGAGCTCCCATGGCAGCTCCTCCCCTCTGAGTGGGCTTCTTTGAGTAATGGTTGATAATAGTACTTCTCTTTAGCTAAATCTTCTGTAGGGCAGGGTTGTCACTGTTTCTCACTTCCTCATATACCAAGAGCTGCCAGAATCCTCTGGGAGTATGACATCACCATACAAAGAGAGCCATCCTTACTCTATTCAGCCCACTGGGACCAAATAATTCTTACAAAGAATGTCCACAGTCTGATAAAGTTGCTTGGGGAAGCAAATCTACATGGAGCTGTAAGACATCACACATTTAACAGCTTTTTAATAATCATTTATGATTCTCAGAGGCAGATTTTAGATTCCCTCTCTTTTATCTCGGGGTGAGCTTTTATACTTCCCAAGAATATACCTTCAAGGGCAAGATAATGTAGAACTCTTCACTTCCTCCTAGAAGTGGTGGACCTCAGGTAACTAGAATATTTGGCAAACAAACCACATTCCTCTTCAGACATTCCTCCATAGAGCACAGGAACAGCAAGTACCCAGAGCCTAAGCAAAAGCACCAGGTATCCATAGTTCCACAGGATAGGTATGCAAAATAAATTCTTTACATTCAATGATACAACTCTTACCCATGCACACATGTACACTGTGACATTTGCCTCCATCAGTATGTGTATGTGTAAATACATAGAAAATATTTGCTATTCAATTGCATGTGTGTGTGTGTGTGTGTGTGTGCGTGTGTGTGTGTATGTGTTGTGTTGTAAGTCCCTCAAAGCACCATGTACTCTTTCTCTCTCTGCCCTCCCCATCATGGTTATAACTAGATTCCAAAACTAAGTCTAAGTTTTCTATCTGAGGTCTAAGGCACAAACAGGACAAGAAATATTGACTATGAAGACAAGAGGCACAGAGCCTGCAAAAAAAGCACTGGGCTGAGCTTTAAAAGAGGTTTAGTGTCTGCTGTGTCATGGATATTGTGACTTTGATGATTTAGTTTGCTTATCTAGAAAACAGAAATGATGATATATATCCAATGGGGCCACACATGTGTTTAAAATGCACTCCAACGTGTAGAGAAAATGTGCTTTCTATTTTTTCCCGTAACTGAACTGATTTCCTTTGTTTCCCCAGTGCTAGGTAATGAAATATTATAGACCAAGTCACTATTTTCTGACACAGTAATTTAAACAATGTCATTAGATAAATTCTCAGTCTCATTCAGATAAAATTCATAGACTCTTTTTTTCTGAACTCTCCTCTGCTTCTTTCAAGGATGGTTTTTGGATACATAAGGAAATATGGTTCAAGTGACCTCATTGTGGTAGGGGAGACTGTCCTCAGTTGCTCTGGGCTGTGCCTGGACTGGTCTGGGAGTTTCTGCTGTTGAGGTCTGTTGCTTGCATAACTTGTCGGCTGGCCTCTGAGTTTGATAAGGCTTGGCCATCCTCTCCAAAGGCATGGCTCCCCTTACCTCTTTTATGATATGGTTGTGGCTCCAAACTGTCCCTGTCAACTCTCTAGCTGTTGGCTTTGGCACCAGTTTACCCCCACAAAGGCAAGTCCAACCAAAGTTATCCATCTCAGCTCTCAGATAACTGCACCGAACCCCCAATCTGAGGACACACAGGAACTTTGGAGTTCCATATATACCATTTGTGACTTGAGGTCATCTTGTGCAAGTTCTGTCCCTGCACCCATACTGTGCTGTCCCAAGATTGCAAAGACAGCCTGCAATAGTATTTCTTGCAAGAATTGTAAATAGGAAGCTTAATAGTAGCTCTTTTTTCCTGACTGTTTTCCTCATTGTATTTCAAGTGCTTTTTTACTTATCTCCTAAACTTCAATCAAGAGAGGGGAGATCGGGACAGGTTGACTTTTGCTCTGTTTCTTCTTGTGCTCTCTACTTTTCTTTTCTTACAATATATGTACTACAAGAGGAAGAAATACCTCTCCCTCCTCCTGTAGTGACAATTAAGCCAACCTAAACATGTAGGTTCAAAATAATAAGAGCTACAAAAGATCCTAATTAGCTAAAGTTATCTTGAGAAGGAAGAACAAAGCTGGAGGTTTTACACTTCCTGATTTCAAACTAGTTATGAAGCTACAGTAATCAAAACAAGATGGTACTGGAATAAAAACAGACACACAGACCAGTGGAACAGAACAGATAGTCCAGAATAAACCCAAGCACATAGTATCAATTGATCTCAACCAGGGTGCCAAAAATACACAAGTGGGAAAGGATAGTTTCCTCAATAAATGGTGTGGGGGAAATTGGATATCTACATGCAAGAGAACAGAATTGGGTGCTTATTATACACCACATGCAAAAAATGAACTCAAAATGGATTCAAACTTAAATGTAAGATCTGAGATCACAAAACTTTTGGAAGAAAATACAGGAAAAAAGCTCCTTGACATTGGTCCTGGCAGTGATTTTTTGGATGTGATACTGAAAGCACAGGTAACAAAAGCGAAAATAAACATCAAACTAAAAAGCTTTTGCACAGCAAAGGAAACAACACAATGAAAAGGCAGCCTGTGCAATGAGAGGAAATACTGGCAAACTATGTATCTAATAAGGGGTTAATATCCAACATATATGAGGAATTTATGTAACTCAATAGCCAAAAAACAGATGACCCAATTTTTAAAATGTGTAAAGGACCTGAAAAGATGTTTTTTAAAAAGATATACAAATGGCCAGCAGATATACAGAAGGTGCTCAATATCACTCATCATCAGGGAAATGCAAATTAAAACCACAGATATCACCTCACACCTGTCAAAATGACTATTACCAAAAAGATAAAATATAAACTGGTGAGAATATGTAGAAAAGGAAAGCTTTGTACATTGTTGGTCGAAATGTACATTGGTACAGCCATTATGGGAAACAGTATGGAGCATCCTCAAAAAATTAAAAATAGAACTACCATATGATTCTGCAATTCCACTTCTGAGTATATACCCAAAGGAAATGAAATCAGTATTTAGAAGAGATTATCTGTTGTTCTATATTCACTACAGCATTATTCATAATAGCCAAGAATGGAGACAAACTAAGTGTCTGTTGATGAATGGATAAAGAAATTGTTGCGTATACATATAATGAAATAATATTCAGCCATAAAAAAAGAGATCTTGCTATTTATAAAAACATAGGTGATCCTGAAGGATATTATCCTAAGTGAAATAAGCCGGACACAGAAAGACAAATACCATATATTTGTCTGTATGGTAAAACTTACGTGTGAAATTGAAAAAAGTCAATCTATAGAACCAGAAACTCGAGTAGTGGTTACCAGGGGCTGGAGAGTCGGGGAATGGGGGAGATGTTGGTCAAGGAATACAAACTTTTGCATATAAGATAAATAACTTCTGAGAATCTAATGTATAGCATCATGATTAGAGTTAATGATAATGTATTATATACTTGAAATTTGCTAATAGATCTTAAATGTTCTCACCAACACACAAAAGGCAATAATGAAATTAAAAATGTGTTAATTGATGATTGTGGTAATCATTTCACAATGTATATTATATTAAATCATTAAGTTGTATATAATTTTATTTGTTAATTATATCTAAATAGAGATGAAAGAATTAGAAGTTTATTGTTTATATATATACATTCCAGAGTGGTATTTGGGTGGAGGTAAGATAGTATTTTGGTTTTTTATTGACATGTAATAAATTATGTCAAAATTTAGCAGTTTAAAACAGTACTCATTTTTATTATATTTAAGAATTTTGTGAATTCAGAATTTGAGATCTGCTGGTCAGTTCTCTGCTTTACATGATATCAGCTGGGGCAGCTCCACTGGGGCTAGAATATGGGCTTCCAGGATAATTTACACATATGGCTGGCAAGTTAAAAGTAGTTCCAAGGGGCCTCTCCACAGGGCTCCTTAGGCTTCCTAACGGTATGGTGACTGAGTTCCAAGAAGCCTTCATGGAAGCTGCAAGGCAATCTCACAGTGACATTTCACTCTGTTAAGTGGTCAAGCCATTAAATTAGCCCAGATCGCACAGAAATAGAGGAAGTGGCTCTATCTCTTATTGGGGAACTGTGCATACATGTGGGTATGGTAGAAACTGATAGTGGCCATCTTACAAAATAAGTGGCCATATGCTCCATGCAGTCATTCAGGGATTCAGTGTGGCAGTTCCTCTGCCGTGTAGCTCACAAAGTCATCTTGAAAGTGTCCTTCATCCCAGAAATCTGTAGGAAGAAAGGAGCATCTGTGGGACATTGTTTGACATGGTCTGGAAATGACACACAGCACTTCAAGTCATCCATGGGCTAGAATTTAGCCCCATGGTCAGACCTACCTGCAAGGAAGGCTGGGAATGTAGCCTCTCTCTGGACACAGGACAAAGAAGAGAAAAGGTCACTGGTGGGGAAAAATCACCACATACTCTGTCATAAGATCAGCTGGGCCCATCTGTTGTTATAGTGTGCTGAAGGACCTGAGATAACTTACAAGGAGTCTACCTTTCTTGGCAATGACTGACTTTCAAGCCCATTTTCTCACAGAAAGTTTTTTCTTTTTAAATCTACTTTGCCCCTCAAATCTGAGTGCTTACACTGAGGCAGCCTGCTACAGTGGATGGGAAACATTGGAGTAACACAATTTACAGAGTGTGGGAGTGTACCTGAAAAGACTTAAAATTTTCCTCATTTCACCATGTATATTTTATATGAATGTCTTTAAAATAAATTCATACACACATTGTTTATAAGAATTACATACATACAAAATTTTGTTGACTTGAAAAAAAGTAAAATGAAATATTTATTTTGAAAATTGGTTTGCTTTTAATTATCAAGAGTAGAACCCTCTCCAAATGCTCTTCAGACACCCTAAAGTAGACGGCATATCCATCTTTCTATCCCTCTCTCACTCCTTAGGGCATTACTTTTTTATACAACAAATATTTATTGAGCACCTTCTATATTAGGCACTTCTTTAAATAACTGAGAGTCCATCAGGGACAATTAACTTTGTTCATGTAGGTTACATGCTACTGTGGGACTTATATTTTGGTTGACTTACACTCCAGTATCTAGTCCAGCATTCAAACTTTAGGAATACTTGCAAAATGGGATAGAATTGATTTCCTATAAACTATAAAATGCTAGATGAGTTTAGGCTCTTTAACCCTCTAGAAAAAATGGAGTATGTTTAACCTGATGAAATGAAATTTGGAAAAAATATGTGAAAACACTTAGTTTCTTACTAATAATGCACTTTCTACTTCTGCACAAAGTTATTGAGATAATTAATAGCTATCAGGTGGTGCCTGGGTGGCTCAGTGGGTTAAGCCTCTGCCTTCGGTTCAGGTCATGATCTCAAGGTCCTGGGATCAAGCCCCACAGTGAGCTCTTTGCTCAGCGAGGAGCCTGCTTCCCCCTCTCTCTCTGCCTGCTTCTCTGCCTACTTGTGATTTCTCAAGTCAAATAAATAAATAAATAAATCTTTTATTTTGTCAAATAAATAAATAAAATCGAAAAACATAGCTATCAGAATTGTGAAAATGCCTTTCAGATTAAGGATTTTTCTCATTTTTTCCACCCAGTTGCTACTCAACAATAAATTATAATTGTTAATAACAGGTAGTGTACCAATGAATAAATGAATACAAACATATTCTAGGAAAGAACATTATGTTTTTTAATTTAAAAAAGGTAAAATATGCCCTTCAATATTATTTTGGTACTTTACATAATTTCCAGAGAAAATCTTAATAGTTTTCTGTACCTAATTATACCTATGGTCATAATTGCTTTTATTACAAAACAAATGTTTTAAAAAATAAGTGAATACTAGCCAGAGTTGAACAATAATAGAATCATGCCATAACTCTGTATGGAGCACTTTTAGTGCTATTCTGTACATTCATATGCATCTCTCAAGGTAAAATTACTTTGCTATTCAATGATTTTTAAGAAAAGTAAGGCAACTGTAAATAAACTCAAACTCAGATCATAGGTTTGCAGCTCAAACTATAGAAAGTGAACACTGGGAACACTCAGTATTACTCCATCACTAAATTACCATGTCACCTTGAGCAGGTTCTTTCATTATCTTCTCCTTAATCATTTACCGTCTGTTAGATGGGAGAACTTCCTCCATGGTTTTATAAAGATTAGATAATAACTATAAAGTAATTTCTGGGTAAAAACTCTTGGCAGAGGTGTAACAGGCGTAGATAATAGCTTATCATTAACCGAGAAAATGGACTCAAACAATCCAAGTCATGGGAAGCAGTAATGGCTAAGAGGTCTGGAGCATTACATCGTGTGTAATAGGTGTGAATCAGTAAATATGAGGATGAACAAAAAGAACGTGGCACATGACACTGGCCCCAAACTTCTTCGTGCCACAGGGATGTCTCCTACTTAAACCGGACACGAGTCATCTGGTAGTCATAGAGTAAAGGGAAAAACTGAAAATGTGCTTTTCAAGCATGAGCATTTAAACTTCATTGGGAAGCAGATTAATTTAGTACTCTTGTAGGAGAATGGGAGGTTTATAAAAGTGTCACTTTTCCCACTTCTAGCCAGTATTTCTAAGACCAACAAACAGCCCAGGAAGGAGATGTTGAGAGCAAAGCACAGCGGGGAATAGTGTACTTCAGATCTGGAAAATACTTCTCCGTAGTAGGTAAGTCTCCAGTGCGATTTTCCAATAGCAGCCTTTGAAGGAAGAATAGCTCTCTTGAAGGAGATGAGGTCACTGAATCAGAAACAAGCTGGGTACATCTGACCTGAAAGTGAACTTAGATTAGCGAGGGAGACTATAGATTAGATCACCTCTCTGAGAGCCAACCAGGAAGTCTCCATCGGAAAAAAAAGAAGATATGCTATTATTATTATAGAGCCAGTATATTAATTGGCCTTATATTTATTCCCAGAGAATCCCAACAAAAACATGGTATTATCCCAAGAAGTCATAATCCTGGGGTGGTTGGTAGATACAGGTGCGTGTTGTAGGCGGGTTTTACAGAAGTTCCATGTGATAGTGTTTTTATTTAAACATACTGGCTCACTTCCCTATTGGAGGAATCCTACTGTGAGTTCTTTCATAAAGAATAGAAACTTTCTGGCAAGGAGAGAATTACCAGCCAGTTGACTTTTTGAAGGGTAATATTTGTTTAAGGTGTGGTATACACTAATGAGTAGTAAGAATCCCTCTATGTAGGCAAATTTAGTCAATAGATAATCTATATGAACACCTACTACAGGTAAGTCATTGTGTTTGCCTTGTAAAGTACAAAAGAATGAATCAGACATCACCTCTCATGGAGCTCACAGTTTAATGTGGAAGGTAGTCTTTGTACAATTTATGGTGTGAAATGGAACACAACTTGAGGTGCACCTTAAAGAATGAGTAGGATTGTTATTTGGTGAAAGAAAGAAAGAAGGGTATTCACAGTCAAACAAAAGACTCTACCAGCCAAGCCAAGTGATCTGAAAGCCCACTGTATGTCTTAAACTTGAGGAGTGGTGCATTGTGGCTAGATTATAAAATTCTGTTATGGCGAGTGTGAAGTCAGGGGTGTGTTCACTTTGATGAGTAGCTGTTACTTTCCCTTATTACTTAGATATCAGGAGATCATTAAATGTCCTTGGACATGAGAATGGCATCAATAGATTTGTGCTTTAAAAAGAATTAAGTGGCAGTGTGGCAAATGAATTGCAAGGTAGAGGGTTTGTAAACAGAAGTATTTATTAAGTTAATTGGGTAATGTACGTGAAAATATCAAGTAATTTATAAAGAATCAAATTAAGTGTAAATTGCTATTATAATTGTATGCCCAGGAAAGAAATGATGAGTACTCAAACTACTGAAGTGTTAAAGGCAATGGGAAACAGCAAATATCTGAGACATTTTAGAGTTAACAATAATAATAATAAAAGGGGCATCTGCTAAGGGCTTCTGGCTGGCTCAGTTGGAAGAGCATGGGACTCTTGATCCTGGGGTCCTGAATTCATGACCCACGTTAGATGCAGAGAGTACTAAAAATATAAATAAAATTTTTTTAAAAAGTGAGCATTTGAGCCTCTAGGTGGCTCAGTCATTAATCGGCTGCCTTCAGCTCATGTCATGATCCCAGGGTCCTGGGATGTGAGCCCTGCATAGGGCTCTCTGCTCAGTGGGAAGCCTGCTTCTCCCTCTTCCACTCCCCCTGCTTGTGTTCCCTCTCTCGCTGTGTCTGTCTCTGTCAAATAAATAAATAAAATCTTTAAAAAATAAAAAGTGAGCATTTTTTGAACATTTGCTATGTTTCATATTCTATATGCACTGCATGCATTAATTTAATCCTTATAATCCTTTAATTTAAGAAGAATCAACCATTTTAAAACTTAGAAACTGAGCAAAGAGAATAAATAACTTGCCCCGATCTCACAATTGGTAAGTGATGATGTCAGGAAGGAGATTTAGGAAGATTCTGGCTCTAGATATACCCTAAGGTATAACTATGCAAGAAAATGATGGATTTTAGTAGTGATTAAGGGATAGGAGGAGTCAAAAATGATCTACAGTTGGCTGTTCTCAGAGCATCTTTTGTAAAGACTAGTTTTTCAGAATGTTAATAGATGTTAGGTATGAAAGGGGTCCAACATCAAATAAAATGCTGAAATAAACAAAATAAACCTATTTTCTACTGAAGGAAAACTAAGATCCTTCAGAAGTTTAACTTTCATTGAGTACCTCTAAGAATGTATGCTACAGTATGTAGAATTTATAGAACTTATTTGACCATAAATCTCGTTTTTGACTTTAGCTTTTTGGGGATTAGTGTTCCCGGAAAACAATCTGGCAAATGCTGTGATAGAGGTCCTACCTTGGTTACCAGATGTAGGAGCAACAATATTATTGGTAAGATGGTAAATGCGGTTTGGACATATTGAGTGTTAGGCGCCTGATGGGGAGATGCATAATAGAATACCATAGTTCTGGGTCTCGAGAGATAGGTCAGAATTGGGGACACAGACATGCAAATCCCTCATATGTGGATGACAATGAAAATATGAACTTAGTGGCAACAGCTGAGTCATTAAGGGGAAGAGTAAAAGAGAGGAAGACCAAGGAAGCTATTTCAGGGGCTGCGCACATGCAGTGTCAATTTGTGCAGAACTCAGATGAAACTTAGTTGATATTTAAATTCAATCATATTTTGTTAAATTGTCTCTGATAATGGATGGTCTGTTAAATTTTAGTATATCTCTCTATAAAATTTAAGCCATAGATATTCTTCTAAAAACCGTGTTTTTCCAGTACCACAGACCAACGAGGAGCATGAATTTCTTAATTTATAAAAAAATTAGCCTGGTCGATCTCTCTCTCCTTGGGGGAGATGGTCTTTAATTTGAACACAAAGTAACTCAACCATAAGTACAAAGATGTGGAGCTACAGTGAAGGTTCCAAATTCACTTGTCTCCATGACAGCCTTATATAAATTTTAAAAAATACTATTATTTCCTAAATTTGAGTATAGCCTTGAATTTTAAACAAGATCTCCTATTAACTTAATCCATGGCAACAGAGATTCTCTCAAACCAAATAGTTCCAGGAGAATCTATTTTAGCAGCAACATCTGTGAACGATTCCAAAGGCTTGCAATAAAAAAATAAAATCATATAATATCCGACCAGAAACAATAAAAGCCAAATTGGATTCCTCCCTGGAAAATGAACTTCAAATTATCTTTTAAACCTACAGACTTTTAAGGGAAAAGGTTGAAGAAAATCACATTTAATTCACTTAAGAACAAACAGCTTTAGGCAAATACACCCTTGAATCGTTAATTTCAACAAGTTGGGGGACATGTTCACAGTGTCAAGGCCAATGTTAACATGAGAAGAGAATTAAGGAGAGAGACATTGAGTTTGTTTAGTTTTTTATTCTCCTAAACTTTCTTAAGTTCACCTCATATACTTTGCTACATGAATATACCCAAAACACAGCTCTTGGTCCTATAGAGTCTTGCTCAAAAAATCTTTATGGTTCTATCCCCCATAGGTAATGAAGGCCATAGCCCTTAGATGGAAATCTGGGTTCTGGAGGCCCAGGTCTTTGTGTGGCTCTCTGATCTGATCTTCCAGTGTTCTATTTCTTGCCTAGAAGATTCCAGCCAACCCTACTGCTTGTTTACCATATATAAACCCCACCTTCCTCCTTCTGCTTCTTTGCTTATGTTGTTCTTCCTTCTTAGGTTACTTTGCTCACCTTACCAACTCCAGCTAGAGGTAAATCTCTATTTTTCTCCTTGCCTGTCTTAATTCATATAGAGTTCCTAACACATTCAACCAAATACTAACTTGCATTACTGTTACATAGGAAGACCATGGGGTATGATGATAAAATTCATGCATCCTTGGGAATCATCAGCCAAATGATGGTTTCAGATAAATCTGTGTCTTATTAGCTAAGTGACCTTTGGAAATTCTCTTGACATGGCTGACCCTCAATTTTCTCATCTGTAAAGTGGAGAGAAAATGTCACGTTGAAGATTCTTTAGCACTCTGTTTGGCACACGGACATAAATACATACTAATTCCATTGTCAGTAGATCTTAATTCTATTTTCGCTTTCTGAGTGGTTATGTATCAAGTCCACTAAAAGATTGTAGAACCAGACAAAATTACCCACTTCATTAGATTGTTAAAAGGATAAAAGAGATAAAGTATATAAAACACATAGCAGGGGCTCCTGGGTAGCTCAGTTAGTTAAGCATCTGCCTTTGGCTCAGGTCATGATCCCAGGATCCTGGGATTGAGTCCCACATCAGGCTCCCTGCTCCTTGGGGAGTCTGCTTCTCTCTCTCCCTCTGCCTGCCACTCACTCCCCCTGCTTGTGCTCTCTCTCCTTCTCTCTCTGTCAAATAAATACATAAAATCTAAAAACAAAACAAAAAACCACTTAGAATAGCTTCTGGTACAGTGTAACCCAATAAACGGCAGCTTTATTATTATTATTGTTTAGGTATATAAACTTAGTAAGTAATGGCTTGTGTGCAATACGTCTTTATTTCTGCCAGTGCTTAGCAAACACTTGGTGCCCAACTATTATTCGTGGAATGTATACTTCCACATTACTGGGATCAGGTCTGTGAAACAAGAAATAATGATTTGGGCAAACCCAAGATAGATCCACTAGTAGATTCTATTTCTAAAAGAATTTGGATGAACTAACATTTGATTAAATTTGGTACCCAATTCAATACCCAAAACCATAAAGGACAGAGCTCAAGAGAAAAAAAAATATGTTTTAAACTTCCTTATTTTTAGGGACGCCTGGGTGGCTCAGTTGGTTAAGCAGCTGCCTT